>JABFPJ010004920.1:0-12952 GCA_022817425.1 Gryon sp. ZL-2020 | reverse complement strand
CTACTCTAACCAATGCATCGATATAGGAAAATCTAAACATTCAAATTGAATTATCTTAAAAATTCACTCGGTAAAAAATATTGAAAAAAATCATGTGAATATAATATTGAATTATCTTTCATTTAAACTATAATTGGTAAATATTTCAATGCAGTCGTTATAACAGCCGTACTACCTTAAAAATGTGTACACATTGTTTATTTATTTTTTTGTTGTAAACAAAGCTAAGCTGAAAAATGAGCTTAAAATTAATGAATGATTGGTTTTAATGTGCATTGTTTGTTTGTTTCAGCGTGTGGCGAATCAGACGCTTACCGCTTCGCCACAACCGGCAGTCACGGTGGAGGGGCCGGTGTTAAAAATGTCTCCACCGACAAACGACGTCACCAACGGGGTGGTGGCGCCTACCGAAAGCCTGGCGCCCCGAATTCCGCCAATCACCAATCCGGCCCCGACCACCGTCAGCCAAACCACACACAAACGCACCCCCAAAGACTTCATCTTCGGCAAAGTCATCGGCGAGGGCAGCTTCTCCACTGTAAGTATATTACACTCATTCATTTAACAATTGCCAAACAATTGAAATATTTTTACTCATCCAGATCTGTTAACTACGACAGATGAAGCTTTCAATGCAAAATATTAACTAACTCCTTTACAAGGCCTGTTAATTTATCAACTTTCGCAAAGACATGTACAAAAACATTGACCAACTCTTATTATCAATCAGAAGAAACTTCCCAATCAAAGTTTAGACTTGAACGAAATGTATAAAGATTACATTTATCTGTCTGTGATAAAGCAGTAAATAAGTGAAGAAAAACTCACAAATTCCAATTGCATAAAAAGATGATCAATTACAAGCATTAACGAAAAAACAAAGTGCAACAGTGCATTCGTCTCTGTCTGTTTAAAAAAGTTCATTAAAAGTTGTACTCTTATAGATACATTTAAAAGAGAAACTCGGTATTAACTCGTACTTGTATCTTTCTTTCTTTATCACAATTTTTTATCTCTCTCTCTCTCTCTTTCTCTTTTATTTAGTATTTCTTTTTTCAAAATAAAACAGCGTCTGAAGTTTCACAAACAACTTTTTGTCTCGACTTTTCTCTCTGTCTCTGTTAAAGTCGTAAATATTTACAACTCATTGTTCACGAGACAAAAGTAATCAGCACGAAAGACTGAGTCATTAGCCAAGATTGTATTTCCGGTTGACCAGACTGTAACCGCAGTTTGATCGCAGATCCGCTGGACGGTGGGCGTCGCGCGCCCCAAATCTTACCGTTCACCCATTTGCATTCTGTTCATCATCCGTATCGTAGCGCCCACACGGCCAACGCACTTTTCACAATAAATTTGACGAATTGCTAAATCAAATGCCAAAACTTTACACCTTCGTCCCATATATATATATATATATATATATGGTGCTCCAATATTGCACATTATCTGTGGGTTTCCAACTATGCATTGCAATTTTTTTTGTTTACGTGGGAACGACTTTTTTTCTTTTTTCGATTTGAGTCAGAAAAAGATCAACACCCACCACTTCCGATACTTAGAGCCCACACTTTGAAACGGTAAAGCTTAATTAATGTCTCTGCAAACTTACGTCATGTGAAAATAATACTCTATCCACGCATTACATTCATTCATTCAATCACTTCTTATTTGTAATACATTATTGTGTTGATGTTTAAATTCAATAACAAAATAAAAAATAATTGCAACGACAAATGCAAAGATACTTACATTGACACTATTTTCGGGACAATTTACTGAAGAATTCCCTTAAAAAATAAAAGCAACATTTTATTATTTAATATAAAGAATATTGAAATGGCATAACATTTAAGTCAACTTAAATTAAAATTACTTTAGACAAACACAGCTGCCGTAAATATTTTACCGCCAATGTGCCTTTACATTTGGCAATTTACGCCGCGAGGGTGCGCTGTTACGTTCGTGGAATAAGCGTATGGAAATGTTTTTGCCAAATTTCAAGCAAATATTATTTTATCGAGATTAAGAATTTTCCACCTTAAGGTGATTCTGCAGTCGATTTCACTGTTTCTCGCTTCCTCTAATGGAATCACCAAAGGCTTTGTCCTTTTTGCTCTCACACAGCTGAAGAATCACCCTAAGGCGGATTTATAGATTTTGTATTTTAGTAAATATTTAATTTCGCTAAAATTTTATTGCCTTTAATTAAACACGGCAAAATAAGTTATATTGTCCATCTTAAATATATTCATGATATACATGGAAAAATTATAGAAATTGCTGTAAACACAAAATATATGTTTCTGCATTATTGTTTTGTAAAAATTACATAAAAATGGAATTACACTTGAATCTCACGTACTGGACATTCAGGTATTGAATAATACTCATGTTTTGGACAGGAAACCGTTCACGCTTTGGACATTTTCGTTCCTCCGTTCCACAGGAACGGAGGAACGAAACACAGGATATAACAGAAATTATTAAAATTCAAAATGCTTAAACAATAGAAATCAATTATAAGTGAATTATAATTAAGAATTAATTTTTTCAGGAAATGCATTTTTACAAATCAAAGATATTTATATATGCAAAACATATTTATTTCAACAATCTTAGGACAATTTTAATCAACATCCGTAAAACAATTACTATAAAGTATTCTTTGTTTTCTTTTATTTTGTAATATATCATTTATATAAATATGCTTGTATTTTTTCTTCGTTGACGAATTATTATCTTCTATAAATTAAATAAATTTAATGAAGACAATAAATTATAATTATTGTAATATTAATATTCATTACATATATTTAAATTACATCACGCAAATTACTAAATAAATTTTATTGTAAAACATTTATTTATTTTGTTATTATATTATGAGTTACCAATACCCATTGTAACCTAACACTTGCAAATGTAAGTTCACATTAATGTATTTTTATTTATAAAATAATACATAATTATTTACTTACGATTTTTCACATTTTCATCAGTCTCCATGACTATTTAATAAAAACTTAAATTGTGTGTATTTTAATTATACTTATTAATATAACAAACAATAACACAGAAATGTCGAAACGTCGGAACATGAAACACACTAACCAATGAAAAGCGTAACTGCGCTAACGACAACAACGCCATCATGCTGTCCAAAGCGTGAGTATTTCCGGTCCCGAGAGTGTCCAGTACGTGAGATTCAAGTGTAAAGTGAGAGACAGGTATCTTACATGTAAGCCTGTAAACATTATTATTGAGGTTACTCGTAACATTCTGTAGATTGGTGTATCTTATATTATTATACCTTGAAATTTCGGGCGTTATGTAATTCGAGTTATGCGATCATAACAATATTGTGATTTCGTATAATTGTTTTATTTAGACAATGACTTTTAGTTTACATAAACGTAATTATTTTTTGCATGAATGCTTCATTAATATTTACTTAAAAACCTCATTTATATAAATCACACAATGTAATTATTAATTATTATTATTATATCGAAAATAATATTTAAAAGTAACATTATGTATGTATCGATTAGATTAGTTTGCTATCACAGTAATCGATACGATAATACAAATTATTTCAGACATAACTGAAAAATGGAAACAAGAATGATTATTATTTTATTATTGATTGAAGCAAATTTGAACAACAAATTTCTATTTGATGTTTTCAATAAATTGCAATATTTTGCAATTGTTGAATTATTCAATTGAATGTGTTCTCAATTGAATAAATCGTAAGAAAAGGAGAAAAATGAATGAACAGTTCCGCAGAAAAAGTTGGCAATTATTAAGCATAACATGTTTGTGCAAACACACGAGGTCGCTTTCACTGTCGAACGTAACTTTCAACATTTCATAAAGTAGTCTTACGACGGAAAATTTTGCGCAAATAACTCAACAAATAGTATACAACTATGACGTTAAAAAAATACACATTTTTTGCCGCCGCGCATTCCGAAACGCGATATTAAGCGTCAGTTATGCTGACGTAGGATGATTGTATTTTGACTCATTTATTACTTCATCGTCATGCGCCGGGACTTCATGTTCATATATATATATGTATACAAATACATTTGTGCAGATGACTCAGATCTTATTCATGTCCTACTTTTATTATGTGACACGTCTCGCGCTTCCTCCACCCACGACTCTTTTGCACATTCTGTCGTTACGCGTAAACCGTAAACATATGGCTATTAATAATACGCTTTTGTTTTTATTACATCATACGTTACTTATTTTAGAACAGAGACTAAACAAAGTTGCAACAGCGAAAACTGATACAGAAAAAAGTCACACACAAGCATGCAACAGAAAGAAAACAACGAACATATTTTGATCAATAATAGTATCATTCAAAAAAGTGCAAAGGATATCTACTTATATGGGTTTGAAGTCAATTGAATATAATTGCATATTTTGCAACGAAAATGTGTTTTCAATTAAATATGCACTCTTAACGATAATTTGAGATTTAAACAAATTTCCATGAATTCAAATTTGATACAAATACAAGAGAATGGAATTAATACAAAAATAAAGCTGACAAATGATGAGTGGTTTAAACAAAGCTAAGCTGTGTAACGAAAAGTAATGGCAAATTGCATCACGCAATTATAAAACAACAGTTACTAGAATGTATATAAATAACTGCAGTTAAATAATTGAAACGTATGAGATGGTAGACAAGATGTCTATTTTTAGATACATTATGTTTATTTATATAATGTTTTGTTCGTTTAAACTAATACTCGCTTGCGAATAATAACTGTGAGAATAATTATAGCCACACTGAATGAAGATAATTACTGATATTATTGCAATTTCTGGAATGAAACATTAAAAGACAATGCTGTGTAATGTTTTTTAAAATGATAACAACAATATTTGTTTGCTTATCAAACAAAAGAAGACTAAATAATCCAGTGTTGAATTATTAAAGAGTCAACAAATAAAGCAGCAATCAAAACAACATTATATTTCATTCAATTTATTGAAATTTGTATCTGATCCAAAAATTCCTCATTAAGAGGATGTCGAAGTGCAACAATTCCTTATTTCTAATAAAGACCGATATTATTTAAAATTTATATGTCAAGAAAACATTTTAAATATATCAAAATATTCTCTCATAATCCGAGAATGTCGCTCTGGTTGTTTTAGAATAATTTATTGCATAATATTAATATTATTAAAAAAGACACTAACTCCGGGGTAGCAGAACTTCGCCATTACCTTAAGGAGGTTGGGAGGTCTAATTTAACGATGAGAATTTGTTAAACAAATATTAAATATTGTTCAAAAAGATGAAATAAAACACTGTAAAAAATTTAAAAAGAATCATCTCAAACTCAAATACATTGAGTTTTATGGGAATTTTGCAATTTTGATGATTTAAAATATGATCCCACGTTCGGCATTGCTTGAAATTTAAATATGTTTGAATTAATTAAATAAAACTCACAGAGAATAAGTGTGCAAAATTTCAAAGGAATTATCGCATTGGATCTAATGTGACAAAATTTTATTAAAAGCATCGCAATGAAAATTTCAACAAGAAAGCAATCTTTCATTTGTAATAATTACTAGAAAGTAAGTTAAATGTAAATATTACATTATTAACATAATAATGTTAATGTAATATTTACATCTAACATTATTTACATTTTTATGTTCTATCTCTTTTACACGAAAATATTGTGGCTTAATCTGCTTAAGCTATAATAAACAAAAAGAAAAGTGAATTGATGATTAATGAGTGGCTAATTTGTCTGTTCGCAGGTATATCTGGCAAAGGACATTCACAGTAACAAGGAATATGCGATCAAAGTGTGCGACAAGCGGTACATCATTCGTGAGCGCAAAACCGAGTACGTGAAACGGGAGAAGGAAGTATTGAACATGTTAGCAGGCGCAAAGCACTCGTTTGTGCGTCTGTTCTGTACGTTTCAAGACGTGGAGCGGCTGTACTTTGTAATGTCGTACGCGAAAAATGGCGAGCTGCTGCCTTACATCACAAAGGTCGGCTCATTTGACATCGAGTGCACGAAGTTTTACTCAGCCGAGATTCTTCGTGGACTTGAGTATTTGCACGGCCTGGGCATCATTCATCGTGACCTCAAACCCGAGAACATCCTTCTGGACGAGAAGATGCACATCCTCATCACCGACTTTGGTAGCGCGAAAATCCTCAAGGACGATCCGCTGACTGCAACATCTCCAACCACCACAACGACAACGTCATCCGAAGACTCTTCTCAAAGTTGCGACGCAAAGAGCGAAGACAAAGACAAAGACAAAGAGATGACACCAAAGCCACGCGATCGGCGGAGTTCTTTCGTGGGAACAGCTCAGTACGTGTCTCCCGAGGTTCTCACCGATCGCACCATCACTCGTGCGTCGGACCTTTGGGCTCTGGGTTGTATCATCTACCAGATGGTCGCGGGTCTGCCGCCATTTCGCTCGCGCAGCGAGTATCTAATCTTCCAAAAGATCCTTGCGCTCAGTTACGAAATTCCCGATGGCTTTTGTGAGCTCGCCAAGTCGCTGGTGAGTCAGCTGCTGGTGTTGGAGCCAAACGACCGACTTGGTGCTCAGGATGAACATGGCGCTGGATACCCGAGCGTTCGAGCGCATCCGTTCTTTGAGGGTGTGGACTTTGAAACTCTGCATGAACAAACGCCGCCGCAAATTTATCCCTATTTGCCCGGCACAAGTGAGTACGATGAGATGCGCTCGCAATATCGAGTGCCAAACAATCTCGAACCCGGACTTGATGATAAGCAACTTACGAGGTTGCTTGGACTTGGAATTGGCGGCACCGCTGCTACTACAACCAGCGCGACAGCGGAACCGCAAGTGCGTGCCGAAACCAAGCTGGCCGATTCAACCACCGCCGCCGTTGTGCACAACATTCAGACCAATGAACGAACGGACCTGCTTGTACAACAAAATCGAAAGCGAATGAACATCGCGGATTTAACGCCCGAGGATATTAAGCAGCGGCTCGAAAATCAGAGGCTCACTAGTCAATGGCATCCGTTTGTTATGAATCAATTGATATTGAAGGAGGGCTTTGTCAACAAGCGTAAAGGACTTTTCGCGCGCAGACGTATGCTGTTGCTCACTACTGGACCACATTTGTTTTATGTCGATCCAATTAATATGGTACTCAAAGGCGAAATCCAGTTCAGTCCAGAACTCAGGGTCGAGCCCAAAAACTTTAAGATCTTCTTCGTTCATACGGTAGGTGTTTCAGTAACACATTAACAATTCATTCCTATTATTATTGCTATACATTTCAAGAATTATAACATATTCAATCAATTTAGTTACTATCCAACAAAATTTCATTTCTTTGCAATGAGATTATGTTGAACGAAGATTAAACACAATGTATTTGCAGTTTTATATTGAAGCCTTAATTAAACAAATGACTAAATCAAATGTTGATTGCACATAATTACTCGCATATTTAGCATTTATTGTTTGAATTTCCACTTTGACAATTATTATTAAAATTGCAGCCAAATCGGACATATTATCTGGAAGACCCTGAAGGCTTTGCTCTGGATTGGTGCTGCGCGATCGAAGAAATGCGCATCCATTGTTATGGTAACCGCGACAAGGAGACGACGTCATAAAATGATTACACCTGAAGACAAAAACAACATGAACATTCAACGGATACCTTTAGCCAAAAGACTGTCGCAAAATGAATAGAACTCTGTCGTTGTTATAAACATTTGAAATCATAAGTCAAAACATAGGAAAAAACAAAAACAAAAAACAAAAAAACGAAAAAGGTGAAAAAAAGTTTAAACAATTGAAAATGAAGAAAGAAATGTAAAATCAGTGGGAAATTGTTTGCGTCGTCATTTTCAAGTTTTTGTTGTACATTGGTTCAAACATGACGAATACTTAGACTGATCATAATTATTTATAGTAACAATCTGAAGCTATTGAAACACGAAGTGTAGATTAATGTATTAAATGTGCAAAGAAAAAGAAAATAGAATAAAAAAACAGCAAAAGATAATGAAGCAGAACAGAAAGATGGAAAACATTATTTTAAAGTAAAATATTTCTTAGCAATTTCGTTATTCCTACAATAATTGTGTTAGATTATTTATTGGAACTTTCGGTTATTCATTTTTTGTTTTTACTCACATATAAATACACATAAAAATATTTATTAATATATTATATTCATATTAATTCGGTAAATTTCGCGCGCATACCGAAGTGCCTCGTGTCGTGTTCTTTCGAGAACTCCTCTGTAAAGTGTTTTGTTTTGTCTTACATTTTTGTTTTTAATATTTTGTAAATTAAAATTTAAACAAATTGTATCATAAATGAAAAAGCCTTGGAACACAAGTTACTTTATTTTTTTAATTTCATTTTTTGCGCGCAATTTTAAATAAACAGTATATTATGCAACAAGGGAATTACGATCATCTCCCATTTTGCGTACGATATTTTTCGTCATGAGGGAGGGAAAAAAGCCATTTCTCTAAAACAGGGAGGCATTTCCCTCCCTGAGTGATGAAAAGAATATATACATATAATGGCGTTTTGAAATATTTATCGTCGTTTTTTTTAGACAAAAAAAAGGCCTGACGTGCACATAATGTGTAATAATTTATTTTATACCATTTATTTCGAATTGAAAAGAAAAACAAATTATGTTCTGCAACTTTATCTTTATAACTTATTTCGTCATTTTTATGTTATCTCTTTTTGACGTTTTATTCATGAAATTATCATCATTGTATTCGAAATTTAACATTGAAAAGTTCTTAAATAATTAAATGTTCGAACAATTTTCCCACCTGATTTCCAACAAACATAATTATACGTATAGCGTACCTTGTTCTACGTCAAACTTATCAAAGAACTGTTCTTCTTCGTTACTCTAATTTATTATTTAGTATTGTCATTGGACAAAAAAGTAACGTGCTATTTTGCTAATACCACGTAGTTCAAATCGTGACTTACTTGCAAAAAAATCTAAACTCTTATTTCTCGTCATTAATTTTCATTTTTTATAAAAAAATATCTATGGCAATAAAAAATATATATAAACCTGTTATTTTATAGACTTTTTTGCAGGTACAGCACACCTATAAAGTAACTACTGTAAATTTCATTTGATCGTTGCATAAGAAATAATGTTATCCTGTAAATATAGTCCAAGATATTTATACGTATGTACATATTTAAATATTTATTATTTGTGAATAAACGAGTAGTATAAGACTGTAAACAATGTTGTGTTAACGCGCGTGCTTTAAATTATTGTAAATTTGTAATAATAAAATAAAACAAGAAAAAAAAAATAAGACAGGGTATTATGTCAAATGCGAATATTCACCGCGCATAAAATGTCGGCCGAAAAAACGTGTCCTATTGTGCAAACAAAAAATATACGTTGTCTTCAAGTCCAGCGATTTGTCCGAAATGACCGCTTTTGGCGGATTGCGTAAGACTTGAACGGACGAAGTGCAAAGTGAATATTCGATCTTCAGTTTTTGTTTAATTGTATTGTAATTTTGTCATAAGTTGTCTCGTTTTATAACATAAAGCACGCGACAAGACATTTAAATAAATTTTTGTTTTTGAGCAATTTAATGTACGTTTTTCAATTTGCAAAATTTTACATCAAATACTCAGATAATGAGGATCAAAGGTATATTTTAATTAACTTTTACATAAATTTCAGTTTAATGTAAAAATGAATCGGAAAAAGTATATTGTTGCTCGAAAATGTCTCTCTTTATTGAAATATTAGGATCTAATTATAATTTTAAATAGCGACGATAGTCAAAATACACATTCAAGACGTGGAAAAAGAATTTAATAAGTGGAAACAATCAGTTGTCCTGTGAATAAAAGTAGCTACGTTTGGCAAATTTGGTAAGCAGATTGAGGAGCTGCAAAAATTTAATTGCTTATAAAATTAATGGTTTCTTTTGTATACTCTGCTGTAAAAACTGAAATTGAATGTTTGAACGTTTATATGCGTGTAAATAATTTATTATTGCGATCGACTGAATGTTTCGATTATTTAATTTGTTTGTCGATTTTATGAGTTTTTTTCATTACTGCATTTTTTTCTTATGTTGCTCCGTTTTTATTACGACTTTTAATGTAGTCGCATATGTTTGAACGTACGTACGTGTGACGTTGATCACCTGTTTTTGCCGCAAAAGACGCTTTAACTATTAATCACAGTATTATTAAAGTACGTAACGCAGTTACATTTACATGGACATGTTATACTAATACATTATCCATGCATTTACACGTATACATTCACATACAGCAATACATATACATATACACGAAACAAACAAATTAACTACAATATATTTTAACGTCACGTAAGATTCTGTAAATAGTTTACGTGTAATAATATAGTAAATAAGACGTATTCTTGCTAACATTAAATTTATTTATAATAAATTTTTTGAAGTACCAATATAATGTTTGTGGTTTAAAGGAAAACCCGATTAACTCCCTTTTTTGACAAATTTGAATTAATGATGATTTTAATTATAAAAAATTGTATTATTTCATTTTACGAGTCCATATTTATCAAAATGTAATACAGTCAACTTCCACACATTTGCTTTTCTTGGGACCGGATCTGCGCACACATTTGCTTTTCCGGCGCGACATAGTTGCGCACTAATAGTCCCAATTCCAGTGCATTCCGCCGGTTTAACGTATTTAAATGCTTTATTATGATTTTTGTGTAATTTTAAAAAATAAATAATTAAAAACTAATAAATAGATTTAGGAAAGAGTACAGCCAAAGATAAAACGATTTACTACAAATTTTGTTTTTCAATCATTAAATTAACAGAATCATAAATGTACGTCATAACTTCAAATATAGAATAAACAAATATTTTCTTGATAAAAACGCACTTATTATTTAGAATAAATATAGTTTTATTGATATAATAATTAAGGATTTTGATATTTAAATACAATATTGTTAAAATGTAATTAAATATGATCGTTAACAATAAATTAAATAAGTATAAAAAATAAATTGTAAGTATATATAAAAATTTGCATTTTTAATGTTCAGTGGAAAATATTAATACATTTGTTATGATATTTCTAAATATAATAATAATGTATTAAAATTTTGTTTATGTTTTTGAATTTAGCGTCATTTACGCTATTTTTCATTTTCTATTGGCTGAAAGGTATATCATGTTCCAGTTCGTTTCAACAAATGTGTGGAAGGAAGAATAGTAAATGAGTGAAACAGCAAATAAGTGAAAAGCAAATATATAGAGGTTTGACTGTACTATCGAAAAATGAGAGGATCAAATAAATAATTTGTCTATATATTTGAATGCAAGATGAAAAGTTCAAACGTGTTTTTCTCAATATTTACAAAAGTGGAGTAATTGGTTTTTTCTTAAAGTCATAGATTTATTTCTTCCTTTCTTAATTACTTTTCTCTTCCACTTGTCCTAATTTTGTTTCTTCTTATTTCGGTTAATTTAATATTATTTATATTTATTTGTATATTATGTATCAAATAATTTAACTGTAAAAAAATTGATAACTTAAATAATAGCTTGCTTAATATGGATCGAGAATCATAAAGACGTTGCAAATTATTCCATACAAAGATATATATTAAGTTTTCAATGCAAATATCCTTTAAGAAGTGACGTCGGTGCTTTTGTTCTCGCTGCAATACACGTGCGAGAGATAATAAATTGAAGTTTCATGAACTGACGCGATAAGCGAGCAAAAATATACTGCAAAATTCATAAATAAAGAAAAAGAGCCGCTATTTTTAGACGTCATTAGGCGACACATGTTTTGTGACTGATTATACGTATTTGCATCAAATTTTTATCAAGTAAATTATCAATTGCTAGTTTTTAGTTTGATGTTCTATCATTCATTACAAAACTACATATTTAGTTTTTAATGAATGCAGAACGCATTTAATGTTCTGTTTATATATAAGAATATAAAGCAATTTTTGCGAAAATAAAGGCATTACGTCAATTCTTGGTTAAATTCTCTTTTAATTGACTTATACAAAGTGTTTGTTCAAGCTACAGTAATTGCGTAAAATTGCAATTCGTTTTGCACAAACTTGGACTAACCTGCAAAATATGGTCAAAAACGAAATGCAGTTTTGCTCAATTACTATAGCATTAAAAAGCATTTCGCTTGGATCAATTTAAAGGAAATTGTTTAAAGAATTGACGTTATAACTTTATTTTTTACTAGCTGAAGCCCCGGCGTCGCCCGGGTGAAACCCTGTGACCCCCTCCCTAAAATCGTATATGAGTCCTAACTAAATCCCTAGTTCCACCCGAGATAATATTTTCAAATTTGGACAAAACACATGTATAACGACTATTAAGAATCAATGTATGGCTACGACATGGTTATCTGGTCAGCGCCCGGTGGGACAATCCATCGTAACCATGACGTGGCTATATTTAGCCTTGTTTGGGTTTTGCAGTGGAATACCATTATACGAAATTTCGGTCAGACCATATCACGGCCTGCCGCGACATAAGTGTAATAGCCGGTTTCGATAATCAGGATACTTTATTGGAACCATATTTGTCCTTATTGGGGCTATATTTAACCTTCTTATGACCATAGTTGGCTTTAATAATGACACCCCAAATAGAAAAAAGCTTGACAAATATGGTCCTTATTGGGACCATATTTGGTCTTAATAAGGACACCTGAAACAGAAAAAAACTTGACAAACATGGTCCTTATTGGGACTATATTTGGACTTAATTGGAACATATTTGACCTTATTTTGAATATTGTCTGGAAAGCTCTTAAGAACCTACGCACAGCCTCGAAAACAAACTCCAAACTTCCTGGCAACCCCCCGACAACCCTCCGATAACCCCCTGACAATCCC
>JABFPJ010004918.1:0-12956 GCA_022817425.1 Gryon sp. ZL-2020 | reverse complement strand
GGACGATCGATGATTTTGCGCAAAAGGATTGTTGGGTTCGCAGTTCGATCGTTTGATTAAT
Organism: Gryon sp. ZL-2020; assembly: GCA_022817425.1. Taxonomy (NCBI): domain Eukaryota; kingdom Metazoa; phylum Arthropoda; class Insecta; order Hymenoptera; family Scelionidae; genus Gryon; species Gryon sp. ZL-2020. Next base: position 12,895 of record JABFPJ010004918.1, on the reverse strand, counting down.
GAAGGCCTGCCTCTGCATTGCGGAGAACGACCCATTTTTTGGCGGGAGCTCTCTCCAACGCCGAAGCAACGCAATAATCAATTTCACACAATCCAAAGATTTTCGCGCTCATTACGCCAATTCGCGATTTTGACCGGGAGAGAGAGAGGACGAGAGGGAGCGGACGATCGATGATAACGGGGATTCGGTCTTTTTTTAGTTCGGGTTCTTCAGTTGATTTTTTTTTTTTTTTGAGATTTTTGGATTGATTGCGGATGTGGGGGGGTTGGATTTAAGGAGGGGGGTTAGATTGGGGAATGGATTTTTTTTTGGTTTCGATAGTCTTGTTAAATAACAAAAAAATTGAATTTCATTAATTTATTTAAAAATAGTTTTAGTTTTTTTCACACGTGAATTGAAAATACCATTTTCATCTCATTTTTCGGAGAAGAAAAAATCTTTTCGATGCACTTTTAAGAAAAAATATCCTTCGGAACTAGGAAAAAATCCAACTTTTCTCCCTAGTTGCGAAATATAATCTTGTTTTATTAGTAAATTTATTAGCAACTTAAAATTTTGTTTTCTTACATTTTTTTCTTACTAAATAAGTTACTAAAAATTAGTTTAGCTGATTTATTTAGTTTTGTTAATTAAAAAATCAATTACCTAATTTTTTACTACAAATTTAATTGTTTTTGCAAAAATTAGTTTTTCCGAATTAATTACAAAAAGATTTAGTTTTGTTTGGTTTTTTATTTTTCGTAAATTTATTGATAATGAAATGTCGATTAAAATAAATTTTTGAAACCCTAATAAAATGAATGAATTGAAGAAACAAAGACAGAGAGGATAAAGTTGCGGATTTGGATGAATCGATGACGATTTAACGATTGCTTTTTATTTTTATAAGATCAATATTTATGTGGCAAAGGCTGGGGCTCGCTCCACCTTCTGCTTTGTTGAAATAATGCGCCGCGGGATGCTCATTTTCTGCATTAATTGTAATGATTTATCTTTTTTAATATAATTTTTAGTTTTTTATTAATTAATTTAAATGTTTAAAATTCATTTTGTGCAAACTTTTTTTGGAAAATCGAACTAACTATTGAGTTAGATTTTGAAAAATGAAACCTCGTTTTTAATATGTTAAGGATAAATATAGCATAAAAATCCATATTGAAATAGTTCGAGTTTGGAAAATTGATCGAATGAAGTTGATTGCGGAAATATGAATTTTTTTTAATTTTATTTTTATTTATTTTTTTGCCTTTTTTTATTTTTTTTAAATAGTGTTTAACAAATATATGTTTCTAAAATTTGCTATTAAAACAAAACTTAAAAAAAAATTAATTTGTTTTAAAAAGTTAAAAAAAAATAATTTTAAAGAAAGAAAAAACAAAAAATTGCATGGAGAAAAGTGCAAAAATGAAAATTAAAAAGATGAAACGTGAAATGAAAGAGAAAAGAAACTTGTCATTTTGAAAGCCTTATTATATTATATATACTGTTTATTTATATATAAATTGTACATCATTTATTAGTAATAATGCATTTTATTAATGAATCCATACATTACAAAATTAAGTTAACTTAACATTTAAGAACATCCATTGATCTTAATCCCTAAATTACCAAAATGTTTTCGCGTAATATTATTGCAAATTTGTCGAACAATTGATTTTACTTTTATGCTTGTTTTCCCTTTTCTTTCTTTCTAATTTAATTATAATATCGTATATATGACGAATATTAATTAGCGCAAGATATCATGCCGAAACTTGAATTCAACCAGCTAGCAATTTATTAAATTGTAGTTTTTATGAAAATTTGTTAAATTTCAAAAATGCTTTTTTAAATTTCAAAAATTGTCTTCTAATTATACAAAATTTAATTTTTTTTACACGAGAATAATACATTTTGAATGTATATTGAAAATTACAAAACATCTGTGTATATACAAAAATATATTTCGAAAAAACTCGCAATCAAGATTTTTCATAAAAACTGTCTCGTTGCAATTGCTGCATTTACATATAAAATATTCTGTGTCGCTTTTATGTTCATTTCGTGGCTTTTGATTTCTATTTCATTCCATCATTAGTCCAATTCTTACACTCAAAAGCTTCAATAAATTTTTTCGAGTATTTTATACTTTAAACTAAACTTAAAAAATATAAATCTAAATGAGTTTGAATTATGTACATTAATGAATTAATTATAATTTACACATTTTGCATTTTTAAACTACAAATATTTTTTTTTATTTTTAAATGATTATATATTAAAAAGAGTTGCAAAACTTGATTGTTTCCTTTTTGAGAAACAAATATCCATACAAAGTACGCCTTAAAATTACATTTAATTACTCTATTTCATATATTAAATGTAAAAAATGTAATAATGTTGCATATCATAAACTCAAATTATCAAAAAAATTCAATTTTGATCTTAATTTTGTTACGTTTTTACGTTTAACTTAATTTTATATATCAAAATAATGCTTAATTGAAATTCAATTACTTTTCAAATACTTTCTTACTTAAACTTAATACTTTCCTAACTTCCACCATTTTTCACACTTTTCAATGTTAGTCATGAAAATATCGTTTTTTAACATGAACATATATATTTAAAATTTAACAATTTAATATTACTTTAAGTATTTAGTATAAATTGAAAAAATAGAATATGAATATTTTCAAAATATTCTCAAAAAGGAAATAATTAATACAGTTTTTTTGTAATTTTTATCAACGTGCTGGTATTTGTGTACTACCCGAAAAATTACTGAAAAATGTTACTTTCGAATAAAGTTGGAAATAATACAGTTACATATTGCTCGAGTATGTAATTGGTTCGTTTTTCTTACTTAAAATTCATAACCGCGGTATGTAGTGTAACCGAATGGGCTTAGCAAAATTGGCATGTGGTACTGTGCCGCTGGGTTCTTGACATCGAACACGATTTCGATGAATGGATAAATCGTTTCGATATCACGGTGCGTGAAATATTTGTCCACGTCGAAGTGCAACTTGTAACGTCCACACGTTAGAATTGTCTTTTCGTGATCGACTAAGTCGTTGCAGTAACCATTTGACATTGTTGAACTGCAAAGAAAATTTAAATAATTAGTTTCATTATTAATTAATCATTTGTATATATGTATTTTTTAATTTTATATATTTAAAAATTAATATAATTAATAATAATTTTTGAAAATGTATAAAAATGAGTACATTTTTCCATGAAATATAGTTAAATTATATTTTTTATTTTATTTTTTTTTACCTTTCGTTTAAAAATGTCCATCTGCCATCGACAAGTTTATAGATACTAACTTGAAGACCACCAATTGGAAGTCCTTTATTCGTATCAATCACGTGAGTCGAAATTCGAGACTTACGATTCGATGAACTTGCTTTCGTTGCTGTGTTCTACAAATCATATTTACATTTCATTAAAATTTCATATTACAAATTATAAAATTAAACAATTTTTTTCTTTATTTTATTTAAATTATTTTACCAAATTAAATCATTTAAATATAATATTATTTATATTTATTTAAGCAACAATATAATTTGATAAATAATTTTAGATTATTTGTTGCTAGATTTTAGTAATAAATAAATAATTAAATAAATTAAATAGAACAACTTTTTACACTATTTTTTTTTCAATGTTAAAGTTAAATTAAACATTAAACAGCGGACTCACATCTTTTTTAGTCGCTTTCATATTTTCAACCGCATTTTCAGATTCATTTTCTTCTTGTTCCTCATACAACTGTATGGTTTCAGGTACTTGCTCATTTCTCTTCGGTGCCACAACTAGCGTCTGCATATTACCCTTGATATTTTTCACCATGTACTTAGTTCCCGACTCCAATTTGGTCACATTTTTGCCACCAGCTGGCGTCATCGTTATGGTACTCGACGGATTCAACACCACCCGTTTCATCGACTTTCTCGCCGTTTGCGACTGTTTCTGTCTTATCACCACGGTTTCCTCATCTTTGCTCGTATTCTCATCCTCCTTTTGCTTCGTCGCTTCCGTATTCTCGCAGATTATTATGTCCTGCGAATCATTCGATTCCGCGACTATTCCCATTTGGTCTTCCGGATTCACGTCCTCCGAATGGACGTGTGCCATTGCTTCTTCTAATGCATCTCGAACTGTTTCTTGCTAAAAAGAAAAAAAAATATTTTCAATTTTTTTTTCATTAAACAATGTTTTATTTAAAATATTTTATTAAAAAACTTATAAAAATTGTTATTTTTTGTGCGAGAATCAGATGTTTCTATAAAATTGTTTCAAAAAACGACGCGGGTCTGTTGGACCCATCTGTCCAAATTATTTAAAAGCTTAAAGTTTTAAAGTTTATTCAGTTAAGGATTAATTTAAAAAAATTTTGCAAATGTGTCCTGTTACTTTTTGATTGACTGTGGTTATATATTCAACATTCGAAGGATCATCTTCGACTTCCTCGAAAGATTCTTCGTATCTTGTTTCGTATTCTACGCCACCTTCCTCATTCATATCCAACTTTTCCACAAAATATTGGATATCTGGATCCTCAAGATATTCTTCTTGCGTGTAATGTTCCTGTAATTTTATTCAGTAATATTCATTTTTATATATTATGTTTTTAATTAATGTAAGTAAATATTAAAAATTATTTATTATTGTTATTTCTTTATATTTATAAGGTTATATTTATAAGTTAAATTATATTATTTATATTAATATTATATATATAATATTAAAATAAAAGAATATAAAAAATGTAAGTAATTAAATATGTTTATTAATAAAATAAAAAAATATACTTTATCCGGCTCAGGGATTCCTCCAATGTACTGTACGTTGGGTTTCAAGTTTCCATTGCATTGCTTTGCCAAAGTAGATCGCTGGTGTTTCATGGTGCATGTGTGTTTTAGCAAAGATAAACGGTGCGCATGCAAGTCCTTCTTGCAGTACAAACAGTATGCTCGCGTGGGATGATATGGTATGGACGTTAGCCAACCTGAAACACGAAGTTGATCAAAATCATACATTTTTTTAATATTAAAAAAAACTGTGTTTGTTTTTTTTTTATTTTTAATTTTAGATTTATGTTAGATTTATGTTTATATATAATTTGGATTTAAAAAAAATTAAAACAAAAAAAATAATATGAAAAAAAATTATAAAGTTAAAATAAAAAAAAAAAAATTAAAAAGAAAAAAATATCAGAAAAAATAATTTAAAAATTAAAAACAAAAAATAACTTGAAAAAAAAATTAGAAAGGTAAAATAAAAAGAAAAAAAATAAAAAGAAGAAATAAAAAGAAAAAATTAACAAGAAAAAATAAAAAGAAAAAATTAAACAGAAAAAAATAAAATTAGGGGATTACAGAAAGAGACGGGATATTGAGAATAGTAATCCTATTGTCCCCGCCTCTTTGCAGCGTTGAAAAACTGCTTGATTTTCCCACTAAAATAAGTAGGAAAGGTTGGTGATTTTCCCGCACGTGTAAGGAAAATATTTTTTTAGTTTATTTAAAAAAATAAACTAAAGTAAGTAATAAGGCAAAAAAAATGTATACATTTTTATTGTAGTACAAATACTTTTTAGCAAACTAATTTTTCTAATTAAAACCATTAATAAAAAGAATTCTTTTAAAAATATTGAACACATTATCTCAAAATATTAAATTAATTAAAATTCCAATTTAATTGACTTGACTTAATTCCATTTTAATTAAAATGCATTTTCTTACTTTTTAAAAATATAATTTATAAACAATATAAATAATAATAAATATTTTATATTCAACAAATGATTGTACTATCAAAACAAAAGATTTGTTCAAATTGAAAGAAGTCTTAAGAAAGAATAAATTAAAAATGATATTAAAACAAAAAGAAAGTAAACAGAAAAAAAAGATACCCTGAAATTCCGGCAATAATTCCCATTCTTTGCGATAGCGTTGTGTGTAGACCCGGGTCTTAGCGTGACTGATTTTGCCAGTCGGCGTAAATCTGATAGGCGACGCGGGATTAATCTGCTGCTGATTCCATTGTGTCGCAGGGTTCTCCAGTTTTGGAGTTAACGACATACTTTTGTTTTGAGATTCCACTTCAAGTTCAACCAATTGTATTGACAAAAGCACTAATTAATCCTAAACACTAAATAACTAAATAGTTTTTTCTACTATGTTGGGAAGTAAAAAGGATATTCAGGCCAGAGAAGTACAAATGTCCTAGTATCCGATTGAACTCCCTATGTTATTTAATGCTCCCTAGTAATGGCGACCGCGGGTTTCTCTCCATGCCGCTATATATTTAACCACTCAAATCACACGAATCTATGATGCGAATGCTTGGGTGTCCAGCTAATTGTGTCGACTTGAGCGCCTCTGGCGGACGAATTTACAACTAACCAAAAATTTCCATTAAAAAAGTTAGTTTTTAATAATTTATTATTATTCAAATTCATCAATTAATAATTATATATTCATCAGAAAATAATCAGTATTATTTTCAATTCTTTTAAATTGAATGTGTATTTTAAATTATAGATATATAATAACCGAATGAAGTTGGCTGAATGACACGATTGGCCAATTTCAAACTTGTCATCGTTTATTCCGGCTCTGATTGGTTGAATTTAGACACAATTTGAACATTGAATTTTGACAGTTTAAACTTTTTAGCAAATTTTAAGTGTCACATATATATAAATTAATATAATAATTGATAAATAATTTTGTTTATTAAAAATAAACAAAATGACTAGTTTTAAAAGAAAATCAATTTTGACATAAGAGACTAGTGACATCTGGAATTTGGCTTTGGTACTGGTTGCAACAATGTCACAGAGTAATGCAGTTGCGCGTGCGCGGTTGATAAATGTCGAGGAGTTGTGTGAGCGAGAGCAAAACACTCACACACGTATGTGTTTATATTTGAAAAATGTGTCCACACAAACGAGCGAGTTGCATTGGTATTGGTGGGAAGTTCGAAATCTTGAAATAAAGTAATCTGCCAATCGAATCGAGCGAATAGAGTTGAAAACAAGTAATTATTGTGAGTAAGACAAAATTTCACATTTTGTAAGGTCTGTCTAGGTTGTAGCCTAAGCAAAACGCGCTTCCTATGTATCTATATTTATGTATTTGTACGCTTTAATGTGTACGAAGGATGCTTCGTATACGAGATTTAACCTCTAAAAACCTTTAGCAAGCAATATGTAGTACATACGTAAAAAACTAAGAATTGCTTTTGTATTTTAATTCAACAAACAAAAAAACAATCTCGATAATCATTCATTTATCGTGCATAAATAATGGAGGAGGATGGAGGGAAAAAAATGAGGGGCAGATCTCGAGGTAGGGCCCGTGGCGGAAGAACACGGGGCCGCACTTCCAGAGGACGTTCCAAAAAAGCAGTCAAGGTACTTTTTTCACTTTTTTATTATTTTATTTCATTATTCTTTATTTTTTGTTAAACAATCATTTCTTTATAATCAAATAAACAATTCCACTTTTGACACAAAAGTTATTTTCATTTTTGTTAATTAATTATACATTTTTTAATACAATTAAACAAATTTTTTGTGTACAAAACAAAAAGAAGTAACTGCATTAATTAATAACAAATTTAAGTTAAATTATGCTTTAAATCGAAACAGAATTTTAAAAAATTACAAACTACAGACAATAACTATATTTTATTATATATAATTACTTTATATATATATATATATGTGTATATATATAACATTGAAATTATTATTATTATTATATATAATTGAACATTAAAAAGTACATTAAATATATTAAAAAATAGAACAAATGGAGTTAATTATTTTTTCCTTTTAACGACAGAATTATTATGATTTTAAATAAATACTTTCTCTTTGATTGAATATAATAATCCAAAATATTTACAGCCAATAGAAAGTGACGAAGATGATGCTCCGCAACAATCAGACGACACCCAAATGGATGTCAGCAATACGGAGACACAAAATGAGCAAGAACAATCGCAACAACAACAGCAGCCACAACAGCAGCAACAAGTTGAACCTCAAATTATTCATCAGCCTCAGCCGGAGCAGCAATTTGATTTGGAAGCGGATATTTCTCAGTTGGAAGCGCCGACTTTCACGACGATTAATCGCGGCCCACCGGAACCAATGTTACGTTTACGATGGGATCATCGAGTGAATCTAATAGGAGAAAAAGTGTTGAATCCCATGATACATTGCTGTGATAAATGCATGAAGCCTATTCTCATTTATGGCCGAATGGTATTCAATTTATGAAATCATCTTTATTTTTAATTATCTATTAACCATTATTTATTCAATTCAGCTTTAAAAATACTTGTTTTTGAATGTTTATTTTTAAACATTCTTTTATACATTTTATTTTCATAGTAAAACGAAAAATATATTGCAAATATATTGTTAACATTCTGAATATATTTTGTATATCAAAATATATCCTTAATATATTTTTCGTTTTGATAGGATTATTATATATACCTTTTATACATGTATATATTACCTAATTACATTGTAAAATATTTGATTGACTTTTGTCGAAAAAATTACATTAAACAATTTATTATTAAAATTAGAAGAAATGTTGAAAAGAAAATTATAATTATTATTATGAGAAACTAAATAGAATGATTGAACATTTGTTCATATTTCCTTTATAGATACCATGCAAGCATGTGTTTTGTTTATCTTGCGCTAAAAGAGAGGACAAAGTGTGTCCGCGATGTATGGAGAAGGTTTCGCGAGTGGAACAAACTGGCTTAGGAACAGTGTTTATGTGCACACACGGTGGAACGAGATACGGCAATGCAGGATGTAGAAGGACTTACCTCAGTCAAAGAGACTTACAAGTATGTTACATTTCGTTCGAAAAAAGCCAAATTTACATATCTCATTGCTTCGTACCAATGAATAATGAACAAATAAAAGAAAAATGATGAAGAAAAAAGAAGCAATCTCTTATCAAATGGGCTAACGACGTTGGTCAATGAAATAATTTATTATCCAATTACTTGAAAACTGTTGCACTCAAAGCATAATAAATCATTTAGTAAACTGTATTATTTTCAGTTTGAACATTTTCGAAATAAAATTCATCAAGAGAAATTCGAAGTGAACAATTATTAGAAGTGATCTGTTTTTAAAAATTTTATTAAACATTGTATTTAAATAATTTTAATGGTAATTTAGAAACAAATTAAAATACAAAATGGTTATACAATTATTTTCGTAGCAATGTGAAAAGAAATTGTATGAAAAAATGATAATAAAATTATTTTGGCAATTTCAAAAGAATTAAAATACACAATTGTGATAAAATTAAGTACAGTAGAACCTGTGAAGAGTCCATTTTTTCTGTCCTTTTTAACCTGCAAAGAGTCCACTATTGTTATCTTTTTTTATTCATACTAAAACATAGGTTAAAAAAAGAGAGAAATAGTGGACTCTTCACAGGTTCTACTGTAAATATTAAGTTTTAAATAATTTCATTTTAAAATTGTAGTTATATTATTTGCTTGAAATCTTGATAAAATGTAAACTAAAAATTAACATTCAATTATTTTATTAAATTTGAAATCGTATGATAAATTCGGAAACACTCAAATTCAACATGGCATTTGGAAATTCGGAAACTAAGAATATTTCGAATGAAGAAAGGACACACTTATGAAAATTAAATTATCTGTACCTTTTTCATTACAAAATATTCTTAGTTGCTAAACAAGCCATATATATCATCAAAATCAACTTAATGACGATTTTGACTTATTCAGATGTAGAAAGAATGTATGATTTTAAATGATAGAATCTAATAATATTCACCAAAGTGAAGTTAAATCTATATCGAAGATTCAATTGTTTAGGATAAAAGATAATAATAAGTTGTTTGAAATGTAGGCCCACATAAATCATCGACACATTGCCGCTCCGCCGCAACCGCTGCAGCAGATGCAAGTGGATCAAGCTCAGTACGCTCATTCAAAAGTGGAAATGGACTCGCAAATGGCGAAGGTGCCAAATTCCGCGATGTCGAACAATCGCATGAAAAACGTGCAAAGCAGTCACATGGTGCAGCCAATCATGGGAAACGATCCGCGTGTGAATTCGATAGTGACTCAGCAAAACGAACACCGACAGCAGCATCGATCGCAGGCACTGCTTTCGATGCAAAATTACGGCCAAAATCAAACGACGAGTAGCAATCCGCAGATGCGAACCAATCTCATAACTGTTCCCATTCAAGATACAACGATGAATTCGCACGAGATGCACAATCAACAGAGTCATCATTACTACGCGCCGCCCCAGGTCAACTACGGTGGTTACAGTGTTCCACCGCCAGTGTCACAGACTCAACAATATTATTCGCAAACTCAACATCCCGCGCAGGTGGCGTATGTCCCAGTGGCGCCGCAACAGCAATACGTCACAACCGCGCCATCTACAATCAGACAAACGTCCGGTTATTTGGCCGAACCGCAGTATGGACCTCATCAGCAGCAACCGCCGCCCCCGCAAAATCAATGGACTCAACAGCAATTTTACAGATAAATGACCTTCGTTCTTTTTGTTTTGTATATGAAAATCAAACGCGTAAAAACTTCTTTTCACTGCAAAGACAGTCGTTGGAGAAGTTTTACACAGGTTTCGCTGAATTTAGCCAAACAGTGTTGTGAATGACAATTACTGTGAAGTTTATAAGATTTAAACTGTATGAAATTGAATGACAATTAAACATTGATCAAATGTATAAGACGGAGATATAAAAATGCGATATTTAGTCGTTTGATGACTTCTGATAATATGTATAATATTGTGAGTAATGTAGAATAATTTCGTCTACGACAAAAAAAAATTAAGGAAAGAGTCTTCTTTTTGGCGCTAGTGTATTATTATTAAACAATGTCCAAGTTCAGTGTCGTTGGACGGTGTTGTTCTTTTGTTTCTGAGTTCAGTAGCGCCGTTTAATGAATTTAACACCAGAAAATATTTCACAGAATAAAGAAATTTTTTATTAAAAAAAAATAAATAAAGACAAATGAAAATGTGTTGTGTTAGGATTGATCATTTTTTTAAGTTCGATTTTTTTGTAATGACAAGTAATATTAAAATATGATTAAACTTTGTATATTTTTTGCTATTTTCTTTTGGTGAATTATTTAAATGCGGTTTTATATTGAAAATATAAAATTTAGTTTCAGAAAACACTCGACTTGAGTATATGCATTTTTCCTTTTTATAGACAAGTTTATATATCATTTTCTTTTTTTTATTTTACAAAATTATTTTTGATTAAACTTTTAAGATATACTTTCTATTTTAAAATCAAGTTTTACATTTCATTTTATTTCTTTTTATTAGTAATATTGAGATTTAACACTAGTGGAATTTGACGCCATTTGGCATCAATTGAACGAGCAACGGACACTCATCAGCACAAATTATTTAAAAAAGCTAAGCTGTCTTAATTGAAAATAAAATTTGATATCATTGGAATTCTAAAGTTTTTTTCTCTTAAGAACACAATGTATTAACAAGTTATAAGCATTTTTGATAATATCAGTGTAAATTGAAGTTAAGTATCATATGAGTTAATTTTGTTTTTCATTATAAATACATTTGCATGCATAATTTGTTAATAACAAAATTGTTAATATATTTGTATATAATTAACAATCACAAAATTTACACTTTCACCCTTATTATCCACTTCAATACTTCTCTGCAAACAGACTACGTGTAAAACAGCCGTGTATAAAGGGTTGCATGTCCAAGGGACCGTACAATATGTAATTATACAATTAATTACCATTACTTTAATTCTCATATAATTGAGTTCCTAATATAATTAATCGTAAGAAATACTTTGCCATAAATATTTATAACCATAATTAGAAATATTTATGAGATGAATTTATATGAAATATGAGCTAAATCTTAGAATTGTTAAATGTATGAACATTCATTCCAATAGATACAATTGATGCCATTGTGTGAGAAGTTATAATTCTGTTTGAGTTTACACATTGTATGTACTTGAGAATGATCTTGTCTGCAATGACATAATACTCATATTATAACAAAGTATGACAATTGTTTCAATTATCATAATTAAACATTAATTTTGCTTAAATCATTATTTCTTATAACAAAAGTAATTAAAATCATTAAAATTCAATGTTAAATTTACTTTAATAATACTATACTCATTTAATATATTATTAATCTAATATTATATTTGATTATTATAGCGAAAACATTGATTATCCCTGAAAACACACTTTGCAACATTATTGTGCAAACGTCATATAAAAAGAGATTATAAACTTAAGTTGCAACTTATGATGATTGAGCGTTCGAAATTCCATAACATTAGAAGCAAATACGTCGAGGAATGTGGAATTTGAGGAAAGTTTGGATGCAATTAAGTGCACGTAATAAAAAGGAACGATTTGATTCTGAGTGGAGAACGCGCCTTCTTCTTCGAGCTCTGACGGACTATCACCGGGAAGTACTTGAACATTCAGCTCTCTTAGCAAATTGCGATTCAAGAGAAATTCCGCCGGACAAGAGGACTGTCCTCAGCGAGTCCATCTGTGCGTGCGTACGTCAATCCGTTATAATTTCTCCGCTAATAGAATCCAAGATTTCGTAGCGGATCGTGCGACGCATCCAAAGGCCATTGGGAGTTTGTATTCGTGTGTGTCTTTCTCTGTCTTCTCGGTTCCTTCGCCGGATACGTCGAGCGTAACGAATAAGTATGCGCACAAGGGTGTAGTCAGAAAGTTTTTCAAACCGATGAAGAGGGCAAGAGAGACAGAGACAAACGAACGAGTGAGATGGACGTAGAGGACCAAGAGTCAA
>JABFPJ010004917.1:0-12956 GCA_022817425.1 Gryon sp. ZL-2020 | reverse complement strand
CACTGACACAGCAGTATTGACACCTTTTTACATTAATATATTTTAAGAATCTAAATAGCAATATAACCTTTTTTTCATTTACTTATGTCAAAAAGTAAAATCATAATATTTATTTCTCTCTGTGTATGTTCCATATATTAATAAAATTTATTTTTTAATTTTATTTCTTAACATAAATATTATTAAAGATTATTTGTTAATAAATTTATTTTATTTTAATTCTATTTTTCTTGAATTAAAAAAAGTTGCTAGGTCCAGAGAATTGAACCCGAGCCTCCTAATTACTAGCCCACTATCTTGTCTACTCGGCTATTTCCAGGTTTGATGTACAACTCGTATTGGAAAATACACTCATCACAACAACTAAAATGTATATGTGTATTTCTCAATAAGGTTGTGAATTCAAACTCGAAAATAGTCGAGTGGACAAGGAAGTGGACTACCAACTTTGAGTCTCGGGTTCAATTCTCTCGACACTCGCAAACATTTTTTAAGTCAAGAAAAATAGAATTTTTATTTATGTGTGGACCATATTTCAAAAATTGCTATAAAATATAATAAAAATTGTAACAAATTATTATAAAATTTACTATTATGTGTAAAACAAAATATATAACACAATATAATAATTTTTATTATATTTTATAGTAATTTTTGTTCTAATATTTGCCTCAGTGTAAGAATTCATTTTACCGCAAAGTCAATCAGAATTTCTTTAATTTGATAAAAAATGATAAAAAATAGATAAACGATAAAACACCGTGAAACAATACAGGCGTCCGTAATTACATAATTACTTCTAACACACCTTTTAATTCTCTACTAACAATCGCTTAAAATGTATAATTGATATCATTAAGCACTTAATTAAACGTAGTTATCAGTTCCAATATTTATTACCCTTTTGTTTTGCCCGCAAAACGAAACGCCATCTCGCGCATAAATTCGCTAAGAATAAATGAAATTGCTGACATTCTCTATGTGGCTTTGTGTAAATGAGAGTTCACTGTTGATATGCTGCAAAGCGCATATTTTCGATGCGGACTTTAACTCGTCTCGCTTTTTTTCTATTTCTTATCTCGCGAATCGAAAATAATCACTTGATGTACGTTCATTTTGCTGTAAAGACCTTTAAGAATCTTTGAAAAATAACAATTGCAAAACAGTAGTGCAAGAATGTTCTTTCCAACATTCTATAGATCCAGAATTCAAAAGCATTAATTTTTTAAATCTTTTACTTTTTAATTTTTTTCTCCGCATTATCGTTGTTCCTAAAGAAGTTACAACAAATATATAAATATATATTAACTCCAAAGTAAAGTGTGATAGGAAAAAAGTATTTTTTATTCTTATTGAATTCTTATTTTGATTTATTACCATTTTATCATGTTTTTCCATGTTTGCAGTAAAGAATTTTTGTTAATATTAAAAAGTCTTTTGATTGATGTTCTTTGCATATTTTTGAGACAGTAAATCAAAGGACCTTTCATCCAGTTTATGTATTCACCTAAAATTGCGGCACCATATAAAACACTTCAGACTGGTTCTTTGTACTTACAACTATTACGTCACGATTTGTCACGCGGTTGGAACCGGGATCACAACATCGAACAACTAAAAGTGTAGCAAAATGATGTTGGCTTTATGTTTATTGGCACGCAAAAGTCCAAGTGACACCAGTTATTAGTCGTTGATGAAAGGCGAATGGGATGGGAAACCCTTGATCTCATTGAATAAATGTAAATCCAGAGGGAGTCGGTCGTTGGGGAAGGGTCGTTGCGCTTAAGGGACTTTTGCATATATGCTGAATACTACGCGACTATGAAGTACACATAGTCGCCACTCACAATAGTAGGGGTACTCACATTTTCAACCACCCCCCCCCCTTCCCCGAAAGTGGACGAGGGTTCCCAGTGATATTCGTGTATTGATTTCGAAAACCCGTTCCCAAGCGCACAACTCTCACACAGGGGAACTTAAATAATAGCGTCAAGAGACTACTTTATTTTCGATATATTTTAAAATAAAATACCGCATAATGAGCAAAATCTATGTGCTCCGATTATTCACATTTATATCATTTAAATCGTAATGTATTTGCAATTAAGCATGAAAAGTAGAAAGTTAAGTAAAGATATTACAGTATGAAAAATGTAGCTTATCGTTTGTAATAAATTAGCTGTTACAAATGAAGTTAATTCGCAAACGTTAATTTACAATTTTTACAGATGCGATCACCTGTGATCACTTTTGAATAATTCATTGAATGCGCGATCAAATTGTCAACAAGTATGACAATATATAATTTCGCAAATTCGGTAGCTGTCGATCGTCATTATAAACACGATAGTGTTATTTGCTGCTTCCTTCCACCCACTGATTTGATGATTGAAGTTTTCAATTATACCGTAGGTGGACGCATCGCCCACCAGGAAATAAATGATCAATGCAGAAAACATAACTATTGTTTACGATAAATGAATGATTTCAATATTGCGCCGATTGATCTTACCAATTTGTTCGCTTAATTTTTACATAGATAAGCAAATGAGAATGCTAAATTTCACTTTTCTTGCAGGATTCCGGCGCAGGAGCTCCAGTATACGATGAAGAAACTACTAGAAGCTGTAAAAGGTAAGTTTTATTTTCTATTTCAAGCATGTAATGTAACATCAGAGAGTATTTTTATAATTGCAATAATTATTATGAAATGATATTTCTATAACTAGAATGTAAGTAGTAAACATTATTATTTATAGATATTTAAAAAAATTTTTAAATAATTACATATTATCGCATATAATGATTTTTTGTGTATGTTTATTTAATTAAAGTAATAATTAATTACTATTATTAAAAAAGGAGTACTCATATACTATTATTTTAAATCAATTATTTCATTAATATTATATGTATATAACAAAGATGCAATCAGCACATTAATCTTATTGGTGATGATTTTTCTATTCGTTCTGAATATTAGTTGAATTGAACTTTAGGTTCGGTCTCAAAATGAATTGAATGTATAATTCAAAATGTTAAAGCGATATATATTGTGTCGTGAAATTCAAATACAATATTATCGGATAGAGATGAATCTAAAAGTCAGTGCAAGGTTTTTCACGAACCAATGTACTATTAATCTTATTATTAACTTTGTTTTGAAATAATATCATAATATTAAATGTGAAGATACAATTGTATGATTAGATGTGTCCGCCTACTTATTTAACTGATTGAAAAAGTCAAGCAAAATTTCATTATTATTTCCTGGAATTTTTCTAAACAATGATCGTTTTTCAAAAATAAATATGTTACTATTATCAAAAGTAATACTAGTATTTCGATGCATCACTGACTTAGAAATGAGTAATTTTAAAACGAAAATAAATATGTTATAACGATACGGATTAATTGAACATTTAATTTATCTGCTCTCTAAAAATTCTAAAAACTAGTCAAGCAGTAAGATTGTAATGATTTCTTTAAACATTTCTATTGGCAATACGCATTTTCGCATTGGGAAAGTAAAAGTTACAAATTAATATAAAAAATTTCTATGTAAATAAATTTATTACTGTTATTCATATTTCATTTCGATTTTACACTTTGATATGATATTGTATAATTTTTCATGCTTAATAATACTTATTTTAATTATTTCATTTCCTAAAAAAACATAATGCTTTTACTCGTAAATTTCAAATACGTAATAAAATGTATGCCATAACAACATCACGAATATTATATTTATTGTGTATCATGTGATAATAATTCAACCATTTGAAATCATATACGTTTTGTAATGATTAAATTCATTATAAAATATACGATAAGGAGATAAAAAACAGAAGAAATAGAATTATTATTTTTCTATGTATTTAAATAAACGTATAGATTTTCTTTAGAATTGAGTGTCAGAAAACTAACAATAAAAATGGAAAATCTAATAATTCTTATATAATCCACTCTGCATCAAGATAAATTGTGGATTATGCAAGATAACAAGCCGATTGACAAAATAGTATTGGTCTAAGAAACAAAGCTGATCGGCGAGCGCGTTAACACGCGAAGTACCACGATTTACGTGAAAGCGAAAGTCAAAGGTTCGTTACGCTGCCGCAGATCGGCATAATCGGTCTTTTGTCGTGCGTACATACATGTCATTATCACGAATACTCCGTTGTCCATAACAATCCGTTTTTCAACGCTTTAGATTCGTACTATCCGCCAATCCGTTTCGCTTGTTTTCACATCGATCTAACGAATAGAATTGTGCGAATCAGCAATTTATTTTAATATAACTTTCTTTACAAAATTGGTCAATTGTGTGGTAATATGTTATATCGTTCATTATTTTCAGATAATATATAGTTCCAAAAATTGTTCAAATACGGTAATGCATTAGGAAAATAAATTCTGTTATCTATACATTATTATTATTGTTCTTTGCAAAGAAAGTAGAAGTTGTGCATTATTGCAAAAATTCCATTTATTTCACCTAAATTCAAATAATATTTCAAAAAAATTTGAATTATATAGATATGTCTGTTTTTATATAGCGTGGATGTACTTTATCTCCTACAATATAGAATATTTAGATGAGATTGCCTAACAATAGATAGTAAATTTAGCAGAAAGTTGGTAAATTTTTATTCTGAATTTAAATGTACAAATTTTGAAATACCCACTCACTTTTATAAATGTCTACATATTTCCTATGTTTTAATCTAAAGCATTCCAGAACTGACCATCACTATTATTATTTGCATTAACCATCATGATTACCGAATAATTCATCTCGAGGAAATGCAATGTACGGTTAAATTTGTGTAATACTCAAAGTATTTCTGATAATATAATTTGGCCTTTTCTCCAATTCAGTGACTTAATTTTTGATGATATTTTTTTTGAATATATGCTGAGCTTGTTAACTAAATTTACAAGTTGTTTATTTTATAGAGGCAATTAATGAAGGTTTTCCTCTTATAATTTTATGTGTTAATTTTTGGTATCCCAAATAATAATTGCATCAATTGACGTTTCGAAATAGTTTTATTTTTTCATCAGAACTATTTACGTTGTGGTTATATACATATGTTTTAAGTCCAATGTTTTGTGATTATAAAATTTGTTTATTCTTTAAATTTATATCACAAAATTTGAATTTTAAAATCTCTATTTCATTGTATCTGACAGATTTTGTTTTGTTACTTTCATTATGTTGTTCTATTTTTTTATTGAACTCGAAAATATCTCACGCCATGAAATCAGCTAAGCTTGATTCTCGAGAATGAACTCAATCGGCCGTGAAGTGACAGGATGATTTTCTTCAAGTAACGCGGAATCTGCAAAACTATATCGATCGAAATCACGTCCGACAGCAAAAAAGATTGACAATGTAATTTCTAGGATTTCTCATATTCTGACTATGTATACTTTCCCGGTTCAACTTTCTCTTCGTTCGGCTCAGTTTGTTTTCGAAGATCATTTTTATCGCCACTAGAAGTTTTACTTTTATTTGTAGTTAATGATCGATATTTCGAACTCCCTAGTGAATAAAAAACATTTTCTACAATCGTTTATTTATATACATACTGATGGTAGAAACGTTTGTATCAATGATGATGTGTATTATTTACAATTTGTGTGAAAATTTCCCGCAATACGATAAATGATTGGGTTTCAATGTTTGTTAAAGTGTTCGAGTTCTTGTTTGTGATTATCGAGAAAAAAGTGGAAAAAAGGAATATTCATGCATGATCTAGCATAATTGCAATTTATGATAGTTTAATATATTTACAATTACAGCATTATGAATTACACTCTACGATAATTGGTAGTAAATTACGTTCAAGAAAGCTTAATACGTTAAAGTAATTGAGAATAGAAAGAATGAAATTCAAGGAAGCTTCGTCAATGTTAATAACTCTCGCTTTATCTGGAAACCAGATTTTAATTGTGTTACGATGATAATGAGATAAAGAGACAGTGAAAGTTTCCGCGGGAGAATCTTTCAATTCTTTTATTTTAAATTATCAATTTAGATTCACCTACAATGAGTTTTATGATAACATTGTACGTTGGATGGACAATGACAATTAATAAATTATACTTTACAACAGAAAATACTATCGCGTTTTTATCTTTAAGAATGTATTAGATATAATCATATTTTATTTCACAACTTCACAAGTTTATTTGTTTATTTTGCAAGAATAAAAGCTGTCAGAGTTAACTTATTTAAACCTTTGAATTAACGATATTTCAACACCTCATTTTCTGTAAACATTGTACACACAGCAAAATAAACTTTAAAAAATTACCATGTAAAATGACAAAAGAGACCTATACTTTCGCTTATATTCATTATTATGTTTTTTAAATATAACAATTACTATTTACATTTTATATTTTGAAATCTTAAAGTTGCCTATATGTTATATAATAATAATTTTTATATTGAAAATTATAATAGTCAATATACGACAGTATAGGTCTCTTGTGATTTTAAATAATGATTTTCGGAATTTACTTCCTTTCGTGTAGATAAATGCAAATATATAAAAATTACTATATCAAAAATAAGCGTTAATTGAAGCGAAATATTCTGGCGATGTGTTAAAAGTTTTGAGGACCGACTCCTCTTGGATGACTTTACGCAAAGCTTAGGGAAACCTGATGCCTATGTTTAAAGAGGGCAATGCTCGCTAATTGCATAAGCACACACGCTTTTGTAACTGTCGATGCTCCGGTCGTTCGTAACGTGGCAGGCGAATGTAATGTTACAATCGAGCTGATTATGTTTAGGGACGAACTGCGTGTACAATCACGAGATTGTCAAATTGTGGCGCTAATAAAGATGGAGTGCATTTTTATTAGACTTCATGTTATATAGAATGATTGTGCCATGAAGACACCTGCAATTTAAGATGACAAGAAATTTAGGCCAATTTTCTCATTTAAATGTATATTTAATAGATCTATCTTATAAATAGTTTTGTATATTTCTTCTTATAATTAATATATTATTTAAATCATCATATTTTTATTGATTGTGAAGTGTCCATTAGACTGAAGTATGTATATTTAAATAAGATCGGATTTAAGTATACTTTCATAGCAATTTATGATGTTTTGCTAGTAAATAAATTAGAAATCAGGTATATTTAGATTATATTTGCAAAACACAAAGAAAAATATAGAAATTGATTGAATATATAACATAGTGTCAAATATGATTGTCGAAAAATTGAACTTTCTCTGATTTATATTTCATACTTTGATTTAAAATTTGATTTAAAATCGATTTGCATAAAAATTAGAATAGAGATATACAATTTTATATTTACTAAAGTCTTTTCATGTGTTATATTTAATATTTTGAGAAAAGTGAATTTTTATTTTAAATGACACATTATATATAATATAAAAATGCTAAAAACTTGAAAAAAGATATTGAAAAAAACTCTTATATTATGCAGTATATTGTTACACATATTATGTCTTTTCTAAATATATATATAATTTTGCAATATGAAAGTTATTATTTCATACGTAAACTTGATTATTCAAAGAAGTGAGCAAAATAGATTAAACAGGCCTTATTCATATAAATCATTATGTAATATTTTACAATACTGGATATTCAATTATGGAAACGATCATATTACAATTGATAATTTTAATAGGAGAAAGTCTTTCATAGTAACAAGGTAATTGTAGTATATGTTAGTAAAATTTCTAAAAACAATAAAATTTAATTTCGTAAAGGTGATTTTTATGTACTTAAATTTATGTATAAATAGAAAATACACAATACTCAGTTTGTATTTACGCTTTGTAAAGTGTCATTAAAATTCTTTTTTAAATTGCATAGCTAGTACTTTGTATGGACAACAAAAAGTAAAAGAGTATTAAAAGTAATTAATTAATATCTAATAATTGAATGTTTTCTTAATGATAAATAAATAATAAATATTTTTTCATTAATATATTTTAAATTAAATTTCTTCTCATAAATACTAATTACATATAAAAGCTTGATCTTGTTACGAGTTGTAAATATGTCCGATAAAATTCTGATATATTTTTAATCCATAGAAATAAACAACGGTCTGTTTTGCTTTTCGAATCAATTACGTCGAAATAATCATGCGCCTTTTGAACTTTCTTTCGTGGAAATTAACCGACGTCGATCAATTAAAATAATCAGTGCATCAGAACTTTTAAAGTACGAAGATCGAACTTTGGCTGTAATTTAAAGCTTCGTTATTTTCGTACGGCCTCGCCGAACTAGAATCTTGGGTCTACTTGTGTCTAATACCCGACCTTTTAACGGGACTAGACTTAAAGGTTAAAACTCGTACTAACCCCAATGTGTCGATAGGCACAACCATCACGTTTAAGTCATTTCTGTCATGAGGAAATAAAGTTGTTTTATACACCGACTAAGATACTTTTGATGAGTGCCGAAAAAAGGTCTTCTTACATAACACATACAACCAATTTAAGCTTTGCCTATCGTATTAAAACCTTTTCAGTGGCTATCACTTTTTAATGATGATTTTAAAGTTCCCATTGCAATGCAGAATCAAATACAAACAAATGAAAACAGTTTTGCAAATGAAAAATTACATTTTTCCCTTCTATATTTTTAACTTCTATATTTATTTTTTAAAATAACTTAACCTCTATTTAAATAATTCTTCACTATCAATAAAGTCAGAATACTGTTAGTGCATAAGGAATCCTTAACGGCGTAAATTTTAATTAATACGACTGAATTAAAATTCGGGCTGTCTTAGTTAATCAAGATTTATCATAGGAATCAAATGGATGTTGAAGTCGCGCCACCTGAAGTTACTCTGCCTTTGTCCGATAGACCAATTATCGTTAATTGCAATCTTCAGTCGGAGTTTCGCGGTTCGAAAAGCTCAAGCTTTTGCTCTGTAGAGCAAACACCTTTTCCAGTACAGATAAAGTTCATTACAAATCAATAATTTAAATTACGCATGTATTTTAAACATAAAATAAGAAAAAGAACTTAGGACTATCATGGTATTCTCAAGCACACGCATAAACATATAAAGATTAAAAGAGTAACGGTCATTTACATTTTGTATCGTGCTTGTGTTTGAAGTCCGACCGCGTAAGGATGCGCATGATTTATTCAGAATATCATATCGTTCAATATATATAGGCTGAAGCTTATGCTTAAACGTATATAAAAGCAATCTTGATAATTTAAGAAGGAGCATATGGAAAGCGTGGTCAGACTACATATTATTTTGATGTATCCGTATTTTTTCAAGCTGAATAAAGAATATAACGCAGCTCTGATATTATTGAGATTTATTTATCCGTGAGACTTGTTTTGTCCAGCAAAAAGTGATATCGAAATGTTGGAATATGATGGGTTAGGACGTTTCATTTATATGGTAATGATCTTTGCGAAGAATTGGATTTAAATTCCTCACAGTATGAAAAGAGTCAGTTTTTCTATTTTGAATGTTGAGGTATGAAATATGAAAATATCATTTCCACGTCTTTTAAAACTCAATGATAGCTTCTTTATCCGCATTGATTTTAATAAATGTGATTGTTACGTTCCATGTAAAATTTGCGCAATCTTTAGTTATACAACTTTATCTGCTTGAAAATCGCTTAGAAAAAGTTTCATCGTGCACAGGCAATAATATTTTCACTGATAAATTGTCCGCTAATTAATTAAGCATAAATGATAATATCAGAATGAACGCTGAACATATGAGGAAGACTCTCAGAATCGAGTATTTAAGTGGATTGATTTTGAAATAAA
This sequence comes from Gryon sp. ZL-2020, assembly GCA_022817425.1. Classification (NCBI taxonomy): domain Eukaryota; kingdom Metazoa; phylum Arthropoda; class Insecta; order Hymenoptera; family Scelionidae; genus Gryon; species Gryon sp. ZL-2020. The sequence continues at coordinate 3,136 of JABFPJ010004917.1, read as the reverse complement.
AAAGCGCATTAAAATTGCTGCCTTCATTCAGTCTGATGCAGCGTACTGAATACCGTGTTGGTAAATTAGCTTAGTGGATGATGCGCTAAAAGAATGGTCGATGAAGTTCGAGTTAAGATATCCTCCGATGCGAAGGCTAATGAGTGTTTGCAGTCGTGCCTCGAATCGGTAAGTACGTTGCCTACGAGAAAGTCTTCTGTCTACTTTTCGAAGACGACCGACTTCGACCCGGCGCATCGAAAAAGTCAGCTTTTCTCTCAGTTTAGTCATCTCAATTCGATTATTATTTACGAGTAAATAATTATTAAGTTTTAATTCAAAACAGCCTGATTATTCATGTTTACCAAAGGAACAATAGCTCGTTATGCGATTGAACGATTGAAGTTCATAAAGCAATAAATCTTGACGTTGAAATTTGATTACATAATTAAATAAATGATTGGGTTCACTCTTGAATTTACTTCTCGTTTTAAAGTGTTCATCAGCATTCCGTTACTCTGCAGACAAACTTGAAAAAAAAAATGTTTAATAAAGTTATTATTCACATTAACATTAATATATTTTCAATTTACATCATTCCAATGTCTATGATTTTTGTAATTCAATTGTATACATGCTTACATATTAATTGTTTTATTTCTTTCTCCGTTTTGTAATACTATTTGTTTATTATATAATATTCAGATTGCAATAGATATGATGCTAAGCAATTACACAAGCTGCGCTTTATTTAGATCGTTATTTAGGTACATTAAGATTAGTTTTGTCTCGGATGAATCACCTGTTATCGAATTGATTACGAAAACACATCTCGGATCTTGCTCTTATTTTGTGCGATACATATCATTCATTAAAAAGAAATATACGTGTTTCTTAGTCTTTTCTTTTAACATACATTTCTTTGTCCTTTTTTTGGTAGGTCAAAAATTTGCTCATTAATCTTCGACGAGCTGTGAAATGTGTTGGAACATGCACTTGCGTTAATTGACAAAGCAAACGGAATAATTTATACGAACGTTTTTGCGATAAGCGCGTTAAATATTTATACGCCAGCGTGTAATTCACCTGTGATTCTTCAGGTTTCAAAACGCGCTGCCAGCTGAATTATTCATGTCAGACTCGTCGTCGTCCAGTCTGGCATGGTAATTCTTCTTTCACCGCAAATTATTGAGACTGTACAAAGCACATTCGGACCACACTTCGCTTATAAATATGCTAATTTGTTCTCGCTCGCCGTTGTTGTTCCGATCGGAAAATAATTAATAATACAAGTTGTGCGTAGACAACGCCAGCTCTTAGATAGACATTTGCAAGAGACATATTGAGGAGCGGAGAGGATATCGTTCATGAAAGTCACAAGAACTTGTTCGTTTTCGGATCATTAGCGTCATTCTTTCAGCGTTCCATAGCAACTCGAAAAGGGATTCTTCGATAACTGGGTCACGGTCAAATCTCGCTATTCTTATAATTTCATGACCCTTTATGGCTGCTGAGTTTCTGAAATGAAAAAATTTAGCTCTGATAAATCCTATACAAATATTCAATCATTCTACCATCAAAAGTTCATTATATAAGTTGATGACGTCACAATGAGTTTTGGATGAAATCAAAAGTTTTAGGGAAATATCGAGATGAATTGTAATCAATATAAAATAACTATGTCTATATAGACATAGTTAATAAGTATTTTAAGGAAATGGAGGTTTTTATGATATAGAATATTTGACATGTTGAATAAGCAATATATGATTTATTGCTTGTGAGATGAATGAATAGGAAAAGAAAATATCGGAAAAAATTACTTAGTAAAACTTGAGTAATTATGTAAAATGTAAATGTTATCCTTTTTGTATAGCTGTTTAACAGTAAAATAGCTGTTTAATGTAAAAAAATGAAATCAAACTTGAATAATTCAATTGTTTTTAATTTTCTTGGGAAATTCACAAGAAATATAAAAATTACACATTGTATTATAATGAAGTAAATCACAAATAAATATACGTTCAAATGTTATCTAAGGTAATACATTTGCATGTCAACTTGTAAATTACTATAATCGTATTAAATTTTACCAACGAGTGATTAATTATCTTATCATATAACTTTTTTAAATCGATAAATTATTCTCTTCGCGTGTTTATTACATCAATTTACAAGTGACCAAAGTATTGCATAAAGTAATACGTATATTATTTATATATACACTGTAAAAAATGTTCTTAAATTTCAAGATATTTTACGTACCTTTTCCGTTTGAAATTTACAAATCCGGTATTGAAAGTAAAAGTCATAAGAAATATATTGAATTTTACAAATTTATTGAAATTTCAAATATTTTACTGGATAAAAATTTAGGAACATTAAATTTACGAAAAGTTGTAATTTTCAAGATTTTTTTTAGAAATTTCAACATCTTGGAATTTTGAAAATTTCAAATCTGACTTCGAATTTAAAATTAATATGAATATTTAGAAATTTACAATAATTACGGAATTTCTTAAACATTTAACGATATTACTAATTCTTAAAATATAATAATATATAAATAATTGCACATAATTATTATTATATATAATAATTATACTATAATATAATAATACTACTAAAAAATATCAATACAAATAAACAAGTATATTTTATTTAACAAACTTTTTGTTTTGATTTAACAAATGGAAAACTTACATTGATAAAATAATAAATGATTTTCTAAAATTTTAACGAAACACTGGAATTTTTATTTCCAGTTTAAAATAATTATACAAAAAGTATAAACATTATGAAGCCAATATTTATTTTTCATCGAAAATAACTTGCATTTGATTTGTATCTTTTAAAGAAATGACAAATTTAGTCCGTTTTTTATCTTTGAAGTGGTCATAAAATAGAATAATAGTTCTACATTTCCGGAGAAATGGACAAGCAGACACATGTTACCCAACTCTGGGCTGCCTTTCTTTCAGCCTTTGTTATCTTGAAGATGCAATCCTAGTTTTGTTAGGTTTTTTAATTGTTGAGTCATAAATGAACACAGTAAAATATTTTCTAAATGATTTTGTACAAGTACACGTTCATTACATCTTTGAATTTCGTACAGGAAACATCGGTCTGTCGTCCAAATTTTCTACAATTTCATTCT
>JABFPJ010004916.1:0-12958 GCA_022817425.1 Gryon sp. ZL-2020 | reverse complement strand
TAAATAAATTTTAACTCCATTTTTTAACTCCACGTAGACCGGTTCTGAATTGTTGATATTGTTGGAGTTGTATATTTACTGTGCGATATTATAGGTCACATGACAGGGTTACCAAAATGTATGCTTAGAAGTACACAACTTGTGCTTTCTGGTTGAACCAGTATTTCGCCGACAATTTCAACGAGCTATCGATAATCTGAAACTACTGTTGCAATAATTGTAATTAAATGCCATCAATAATTGGTCAACATGCGATTCAGCTTCCTCTCCATAGTTTCTCCATTTACCATCTAGATAAAATCGCAATTCACCAGCATCAATGCTTTTCTTTGAATCATTCCTCGATTTTTTTTTTTTTTTTTTTTTTTCATTCAGGTCGTAATGTTGGTTGACGATGAAGTATATATGTTATATTTAAAAAATACACTCACTGCACATTATTTTAATAATATTTTAGATTAATGTCGACGTTTTTTTCCATTACGAAAATTGACGTTTATAAAAAGCGTTGAATGCTCTCTTTAAGTATTAAGTTTATGTTTATATTTATATTATTGTATTAGTATTTTGCTCGGATTTTATGAAATAAATATGTTTATTGTGATTACATTGTTAAATGCTATGTTTTTATTACAAATAACACATTTATATTGATAAATTATAATAAAATAACTTGAAATACTAATCAGCTGATGTCCCAGGCATGCGCCATCTTGAAACCATGAATTACCAACATTCGCATTGTCAGTTCAATTAATCAGTAGTCATAATTCACGCCGGCGGCCATGTTGATTATTTTTACCATCTTATTTAAAAAACGTAAATTCATAAAAAAACAATTATTAAAGTAAAGGTATCTCCAAAGGTATTTCTGTCCTCTACTTTCCCATGCTATTAAAAAAGGATAAACATACTATAAAAAATGCAAATTTCGACACTTTGGAAAAGTGATAGAGGCATTAATGTTGCACACTGTCCAGTCAGATTAATGGAATGATTAATTAAAAATAAAACGAGGAAATAGAAAACAAGGTTATCAATACATACATTTGCCATATGGTAATTTAAGCACAAAAGAACACAATGTGTACATAACCATTGCATTCACTTGATATCAATGTGTATATGTGAATGTATATAATGTTTAGTGAACAATAAATAATTTAATATTGAATTAAAAAAAAAGAGTTTGCAATCGATAGAGTAAATGTATACAACTTTCACAACCGAAATGCATGCATTGTTTTATGGCAATAGAGGCGGTGGCTTAGGAAGAATGCCCGACCTAATTATGTAACCATTTTGTATTGGCGAGTTATTATCAGAATAAATTGGAGATAGTTTGGAAGGAAAGGTCGAGAGCCTTAGTTTGACTGATAAACGCCGCGGATATACTTTTACTCGTTCGCAAACTCGTGTACCAACTTTGTGTCCTGACTTAGCTGTTTTCATATTTATGACCAAGATAAGCCACACGTTCAATTTGATTACAACTTTTCACATACATATCATTATATTTATCATTTCTTCGAAACCATTTTAATAACTAAGTTCACCGAGTTAATTAATGTACAATTATTTACAATTTGTAGATGAATCATTCAATCTCGATTAACCTACAAATTGTCAATTTGTCCTCAAAAGAGAAATCACGCAAAATGGCGGCGCTGGTGGGGATGCAATGATTTAACTTGAAAAAAGAACACAAAGTTTGAAACAACTTTTCAGTTATGCAAACTTATTTTGAAGTGGAAAAAAGCATAATTGAGTTTTCAGAATGACTCGACGAGAATCTTCGCTTAGATATTAAAGTCCGTTTCTTTTATGTTTAATAACATTTCAATGTTTTCATTTTTTTCTCGCAATTTTTAGAATCATAATTTAACGTACGTTAATCCATACGGAAACGCAAAAATGTACAACACGCCGATCAATATGCGCAAAATAATAAGCGAAAAAGTTGAACGAACGCTTCGTCAACGCAGAATCGACTGATTAACATACTTTATCAATTTTGTATCGGGGGTATAATAGTGTAATATAAATCGTTGTAATAAAGGAGAGTACGAAATAACGTAATAAAATATAAACCGTACAATGAAAGGCAGTTGTGTTGAAAAATAATAATGTTAACCGCTACGGTAACATAACCTAACATTTTACTAATAAAAATGTCTAAAAATAGTCTCACTATACACTGAGGGAAATTCCGAACTATTATGGCATGGCAGTTGTCACTCAATTTTAGTAAGAATTCCATGCTCTACTTACTAGATGTTTATGCTGAAATCGCATGAATTCATACAAATTTGGCATAAATCTCACACTTATATTGCGTGACAACATTCATGCTACGATTGCTTGAAAATTCATGCTAAAATGGCATGAATTCATGCAAATTTGGCATCAACTTCACGCTAATATTGTGTGGCGAAGTTCATGCTATTGTAGCGTATTACTTCATGCGATATTAGCTCGGGAGTTCCCTCAGTGTATATATAGATTATTTTCGTACGTTCACTAGTCTTTGTTTACATTATGTGTAAGCATAAGTATTTCTCTTTGTTTAACATATTGTTTTCGGAGATATAAAAATAGCGTATACACTAACATGGCGACGTTGATTGAGGTTATGATTGGTTAATTGCTACGTAAGTCTTCTCGTTGTATTTTTAATCAGTTCTAAAAATAAAGATTATTTTGTGGTTAATCAAACAATAATTGTTTTTAACATAAATTAATCGTACTCCTTCTAGTGAATATCAATTTTTTCGTAGCTTAACCGCTAGAAAGAAATTGGAAATACAAAATTATCCTTTGAGACTTATAATTAATTTTTTCGTCTTAATTTTAATATTTACCGACGTTTCGTTTTCTATGTGAAGACCTCATCAGGGCTGTAATAATACAAAACCAATTGAAAAAATGAACACAATATCAACATAACCTCAAATTGCTATACAGTATTTGACGTTATATAAATTCAAAGTATATATATTTTCATAAAATTATCATATTAATAATAATTAAATACACTCGACTTCCTCCTATTGCAACACCTAATATTGCAACCGATCTGATACTGCAACGATATCTGTTCCGATAATGCAACGAATGAAGTGTAGATAATTTTGGCGCGAAATTCAAAATAATGGAGTTTAAATTATTATTTTTTGTTCAGATAATAATAATATTTAATTTTTAACTTTTTTAATCCTTTTTAAACTGTTTTGTATGTTATTCTATATATTAAAACATAAAAACTCAAAGATAACGTAGTTTATAATAAAAAAATTATTATTATAAAAAAATCAATTTAAGTTTTCTTATGTTGGCATTACTGAAAGTGATCAAATTAAACTGTTGATTGGTATAGTTGCAATAAGAGATTGTTTCCGGTCCTGAATTGTTGCATTATGAGGAAGTCGAGTGTATATATATCAACAATGTAAATATAACCTCAAATTGAAACCCAAACTTCAAAAATAATTGTAATATATTGAAACCAGACCGGAACAATGTGACGAGATGCTCAATACTTTAAGTATACAATATCGTGAGACTCAACTGTAATAGTAAATGAATCGGAAAAGTTTTCTGGAGATTTATTCTGCAGTATCGACAAGAGTGCGAAAGAATGACACAACTCTATCAGATTATGACACGCATGATATAAAAATCACACATACTGACACTGACACGAGAATCACGCAAATGGTATTGTATTTCATCGTGTTTTGTCACTCAAATAAAAGCGACGTGAAAGTAATCCCCCAAGGTGTGCGTTCGCACTCTATTGGATGAACGGAAATGATACTCCAGGGATGATGTCGCGCATGTGGATGGCCGGAGAACTGATCAGCACAGTAGTTTGAACGTACTTGGGATAGTAGACTAGCACGAGTATAACTGCCGGATGGTTGCAGGTGGTGTGTATATATGTATGTCTGTGTATGTCACATGACGTGGGCAAAACCAAAGTCAATGAGAAATGAAACAATTTACTCGATGTCATTTGCAGACCGACTGGAGTCTGATCCTGCTGAAGTGTCTGGCTGGTCGAGTGACGACGTTAAATCGCCCGCGCATGAGTCACTTTGTGTTATCTCAGGGATCTCGATATATAAACCCTCGACGTGCCCGATAGCTAAGATTAGCAGTCATATAAAACCTACACTGTTGGATTATAATATTACCAGGTTACGTAATATATTGACTGCGATGGTGTAGTCAAGTTTCATAATAGATCATAAATGATAGTACTAAGTCAAAGCTCTTATTAGCAACACTATCTTGTTAATCGGATAAACAATGTAAATGTCTCTACAAGATGTTAGTCCTTGTTGAGAATGCAAGGGTACCGACAACCTCCAGCCTTACAATTAAGCATGAAGTAGTCGTGTCTTAGAACTTGATTGTTTTGAAACTATGCAAATAACTATCCTGATTATTTTACATTGTAAATTATAATATCTTTCGGTTGCAAAAGAAAAGAATGAAGATTGGTAATAAAGTGAGGTTATGTTGACAGTGTTTAATGTAGCAATGACTGTAAATTTAGGTACCAATTTTAGGTATAAAGAAATATCTGAAAAGAGATACGGTAGTGCTGGCCGCACAAAAGCGATAATTTTTTTGTACTTGGCCAGAGACACTACCGTGTCTCTTGATTTGATTGAAATGTATCTTTCATTTGTATTTAATGAAGTGACCTATAATTAAAACTAATTTATTGACATGCCTCGGTTTACTTATCAGGTTAATATTATTTTACGTAATAATTATAATGCAAGAAATTGTATCGAGTTACGTCAAAGTGTATTAAACATTAGTATTCATATCAAATAAATTAATTAACAAGCAACATCTGTTCGTATGATTTACAATTGCGAAATCTACCTAGTGGAATCTCTGTCAGGATATACTGAAAGCGTTATCAAAGTCATTCGGGATCTTATTGAAAGTCATTTGGAGTTTACTTGTCGACGAATTGAACTGGTTTCTAATACAGTTAGGAAAGGATACATTTGCACTCGTGTTATCAATAGTTTCAGTAGGATTAAAGTGGACGAAACAGTAACGAATGAAAGACTCGTTAAGTACTAGAAAGTTAAATACTTAAAAATCTATGCTACCACACCTGCGTAGAAACTTTGTTTAGTTTCCGTAATTTGCTCTCAATTAGTAGCTTTAATTGATCAGATAATCAACATTACGGAAACTGAATACTTTAATCATTTTTTTGCAAATATTTTTCCAATGTCAGTTAGTATTAATAAACATTTTCACTATGGCGATCAGTAAGATGGCGGATGAGTAAACACATCAGCTGATAGTTTTAGGTTAAGTGACAATAACAATATGACATTTATTGTTTAGGATTCCTTTATTATTAAGATTTTAGGTAAATTTTAGGTAAATTTTAGGTAAATTTTAGGTAATCAAACATTTTAGGCAACCAAACTATTTCTTTAGTGGTTTTTTATTCTTCAATGACAATGAATCACGTTGCAAGATTTGTGTAACGACAAATTAGCACCTCACAATCAGACCAACTGAAGATATATAAAGATATACATATGCCCAAGCGTGAAAAGACGTAGCTTTAATCGTGTAACTGAATACGTTTGCGCTTTGTTATAAGTGTACGTGAAGTGCATGCAACTTGCTTTCACTTCATTCACGTATCTCATATTAGCGTACCCCGCGGAAAAACACTTCTCCGTACACGCGTTAATCGCAGCTTATTTACAATTGCTCTGCGTTACTTTAGCAAATTCGTCAGTTGTCGCAACGATTTTTTCTTCATTTTAACGATCTTTTTCCTATACATAAGGAAGACGTTCGTATATCTGAAAGCAAAAAGAAAATGAGATCAGAGACATTAGCCAGTTGCAGTATAAGATATTAAATTCACGGGATTTTTTTAATAGTACACATGTGTTGCACATACACATAATTGCCTACATTGATACGCACACAAGCAGCTTCTCAAAACCTTAACAAAATACAAGTCTATATCTTTCTTAGAAGTGAATTAACGTTCACTTGTATAAGTGCTTGGCTGCTTAGATATTAGAGTACTATCATACATTCATCTTTTTGACAAAATTATGTTAAGGTTTATGAGATAATAATAATAAAAGTAGTGTTCACCTAAATTATTATATAGATTTATTAAACATATATGATTATAAAAAAGAGTTTAATATTATAATAAGTCCAGGAACTGAAAGCAAAAAAACTTACTAAAAATTTTCAGTAAGTTTTTTTTAGGTTAGAACCAACTTTTCAAACGATTATTTTATAACCTAAACCCGATTGATAACCAAGATTCGCACTACTTTATATAAGCCATTAACAATACGTTTAACTGTATTTCCGTTATACGACTAATGCCGATCGCTTGAGAATTAATCGAGCAAATTGATATTGTATTAGAGTTCTATATATGTGCTAATACTCAACACAATTCAATCAACAACAGTTATAACTACGTACGTACATACAAAGCGCGTAATAAAAGCGTGGTTAAAAAAGAAATAATCAACGAACGTTCCTCGATGACTGAGACGAAACATCTGCGTAGTATCTTTGAGTTAATGGCGCACTTTTTTCTTCCTCTTCGTCGTCTTTTTCGTCAACACTTTATCACAAGTGGGCACATATACACATTAAGTACCATCATTTTCCCCCTGGGAACATCAGACAAATTTGATATTTTCTTAAGCATTCAACGACGTCTTTTGCGTCATGATTTGTTATTATTTAGGCACAAAATATATTCACTTGAGATAATATTATAAGTTCAAAATAAAAAAAAAAAAAATATATATATATATATACATATATCTACTTACATGATAAGACCGAAGGAGAGATAAAAATAAATGGATGGTTAGGCGAAGTTGATTATCTCCGAAGCGTAAAGAGCCGAACGTTTTGGTTTTGTTCAAAAGTTCGGCTCATTGGCCCCTTGTTATTGCTACTCGGTTCGTCTCGCTCTGACGGACGGCTAACGATGATACCCTATCCATGGCCTTAAACCGCCGGAATGCGTGCACATCGGTCTAACACGTGTTCATGTTTCACAAAACACGCATATTTTCTGCATCTCCATCTTTCTTCAACTTCATTTCTCCCTCTTTGTCTCTCTCACACTCACGCGAGCACAAGGACACCCTTCTTCATTTTATAAACAAAAGATTCTATTTTTGAACCGCTGCGGAGAAATATTTTGCCAGCTTTTAGATTTAGTTTTTATACTTAACCTCTTTTTTTTTTTTTTTTTAATTCAATGGAATTTAATGAAATAACAAAATTAATTGTTTGTTATGTTTTTGTTTGTTGTTATAGAATGTTGATCACAAGATGAAATTCCGCTCGAAGAAAGGACAGCTGCCGTTTGTGGAGATGAACGGCGAAGAAATTTCCGACAGTATCACGATTCTGCGAGAACTTAGTCAGAAATTCAACAAGGATCTGGACATGGCTCTGACGACGGAACAGAAGAACGTGTCGCACGCAATGATCTCCATGATTGAGAATCACCTTGTCTGGGTGGTCGCATTCTGGCGCAACAAAAATTTGGACAGCGTGCTTAAGGGTTATAAGGTTAACCTTAAGCACGCCTTGGGTACCCGCATACCCAATCGAATTCTCAACTGGCTCTTTAAATTCACATACGGTCGCAAGGTAAATGGCACTTTTTTATCGCCTTCTCTCAAATGTCTTTCGTCTTTATGTCTTATTAACAGTTATCCGGATTCTTGACAATGCGACTTATTATTATTTAGATATATGTGATATGTATTGTAAATTATCGATAGTATTGATAACATTGTTGATGTTTATTATTATTTTTTTTAGGTTTATGGCGGTACTGAGTCCTATACCAATAACTAAATACAGTACACTCGACTTCCTCTTATTGCAACACCTAATATTGCAACCGATCTGATATTGCAACGATATCTGTTCTGATAATGCAATGAATGAAGTGTAGATAATTTTGGCGCGAAATTCAAAATAATGGATTTCAAATTATTATTTTTTTCAGATAATAATAATATTTAATTTTTAACTTTTTTAATCCTTTTTAAACTGTTTTGTATGTTATTCTATATATTAAAACATAAAAACTCAAAGATAACGTAGTTTATAGTAAAAACATAACCTCAATTTAAATTTTCTTATGTTGGCATTACTGAAAATGATCACATTAAACTGTTGATTGGTATGGTTGCAATAAGAGATTATTTCCGGTCCCGAATTGTTGCATTATGAGGAAGTCGAGTGTATAATCAAATTCAAGATTTTATTATGTTAAAGTAATTTATAAACTTTAATTATAATGCAAAATATTGGATATATAAAAAACAAGAAAGTTTCAAATAAATCACAGTTCTGATGAGGAAATAAAAATATTTCGAAACGTCAACATAAATACAGTTAACTTCCATACATTTGCTTTTCACTTATTTGCTGTTCCACTCATTTGCTATTTTTCCTTCCACACATTTGCTGGAAAATACTGAAACATGATACACCTTTCAACCAATAGAAAGATAGCATAAATGGCGCTAAATTCAAAAACATGAACAAAATTTTAATAAATTATTATTATATTTAGAAATGTTATAAGAAATATATTAAAGCGATCGTTTTTTTGTACTTGGCCAAAACCACTACCGTGTCTCTTGATATTTTCTACTGAACATTAAAAATGGAAATTTCTCTATACTTACAATTTATGTTTTGTACTTATTTACTGTTACGTCAATAATAAACATATTTAGTAACATTTGCACAATAATGTATTTATATATCAAAATCCTTAATTATTATATCAGTAAAACTATATTTATTCTAAATAATAATAATAAGTGTTTTTTTATCAAGAAAATGTTTGTTTATATTATATCTGAGGTTATGTTATTAACGTACATTTATGATTATGTTAATTTAATGATTCTTTGACTTTATTATTTGTCAATAATAAAGTATTTAATGTAACTTGATGTGACTAATCGTATTTTGTCTCGAAACTTAGACGAAATAAAGTTAGTAGCAGTTATATGCTTATTCAATATGGCTGACTAACTTTTTTTATTTTGTCAAAAATTAGTTTGTACTAGTTTTTTTTTAAATTGAATATGATTTGATGTTTTTCATTAGAAATAATTAATATATTAATAATGATATATGCAAATATAATATAAACTATACTAATACTACTTTAAACAACACTATTCAGTACCGAACAATAAAACCGCACAAAAACGATCGTTTTTTTGTACTTGGCCAGAGACACTACCGTGTCTCTTGATAATATTGGTTAGAACTTACAGAATCCACAGATGGCGCTGTAAACATAAATAAAATAGCATCAAGTATATATTTCGAATTTAATTTCAATTTTTTTTTAATAAAATTACTTGGTAAACAAAAAATGACATAATAATAATAAATATGAAATATTAACAACAACTTTAACAAAAAAAAACGTTTTAAATTAAGTAAATTTTTTATTATTAAATTTAAATTGTTTATTTATTTAATTTAAAATTTGAATTTTGATTAATTAAGAGTCATTAATTTATAGTTCCAACAAATTCCAGCAGATTCGCAAACTATTCTGTAAATTCCAGTAATATATTGTAAAATATTAAATTCATGCTCAGAAAAGTTATATTTGAATTTAAAGACACTAACTCCGGGAAACATAGACTTCAGGAATCACCATAAGGTAATTCTTCAGTCGATATACGGCTTAAGAATCACCTTAAGCCTTTGAGTTGGTTTTGAAATTAGGGCTCTAGTTGGATTTGTTACTCGTCGAAAAAATAAGCCCTTACACGAAGAAAAATGTTAAAATTTAATACAAAGTTCAAACCTAACTATTCACTTAACTTAAACAAATATTGTCTAAAATTGTTTTAAATATATTGAATAAATAAATAAAAAAATTATATATAAAATAAAATCCGGATTTCTGTTATCATTGTCGCATGTTTGTCGATTTTGCTGCTTTGTGTTTTATTTTCAAAAATTTGACCAACAAATTGTATTAACTGTTCTCTCTAAATTTGAATAAGTGACAATTTTAATTATTTGCTAAGTAAAACATTCTTTCACTTAAAAAAAAAGTCAGAATTCGCATTTTTTTATAAGTGAAAAAATTTTTCATAAATGAAAGAAAATTTCCTTTTCAAAAAAGTGGAAAACTATTTTTTTTATTCAGATTTTAATTCATTATCTAATATACAAATATAAATTCAAAAAAAAAATAAAAAAAAAATTTATAATTATAATATACATATATATAATAATAATAATTATTATATTTTTTAGTAAAACAAATTTTTTTAATATATTAATTTAATATATAATAATTATAAATTAATTAATTATTTTAATGAGAAAAACATTTTTCACTCTTTCAATAATTTCAAATTCACTTTGTTTAAATAATTTATTTGTTTTTTATTTTTTTATTTTTTTTTTTTTTAATGAAATGAATATAAACTTACAATAAGTGATGTTTCACTTATTCAAATTGCCGAGAGTTGATTATTTGTTTAAATAAATATATATATGGCTATGCGCAAATATCGATTAGCTTGTTTCTATATATATGTAAATGCGTTCGTTTTTGTAATTCAAACTCAGTGGTCATTTTTAGTCAAAAGTAGTTGGATTTCTTGCAGGGCGCTAAAAAAGTCAAGGCTCAGGGCATGGGAATCCACAGGGAGGACGAAGTACTGCAATTTGGCTATGACGATCTGAAGGTGCTCTGCGAAACGCTGGCTGATAAGCCGTTCTTCTTTGGCGATGAGCCTACCATGGTAATTACTTTAATCAGCTCTGATAAAACTTTTACATTTGTATTTCTGAAACAGAAAATTGATATTGAACATATTAATTATAAAAATGGTATTATTGGAATATTTAGAGAAAATTAATATTATTTTAGTAAAATATGATGATAAATTATTTATAAGTGTTTTTTTTTCTTTCTTTCTTTTTTTTATAGCTATATTGATTGACATGAAGCAATGTCTGTTACCCGAACTTCATAATTTGGAACTTTAATATTAAAAGGAACAAACAATATTAGAACTTCTTGATTCGCAAGTCTCTTCTATTATATTACGAGAGTTAATATCCAAGATGTCATATGTTGTCTGAGCAAATAAACTCATCTTTTCTCTGATATTAAAAAATGCCCATCAAATAAACGTATTATCATTCATCGTTATATTTTCTAGTGACTCTGCAAAAATATCATTTTAAATTGAAACTTTTTATTAAAAAAATGCTACATTAATTATGTAATTTTAATTTTAATTAATATAAAGTTAATTAAATATATTTATATTAATTATTTATAAACTAATTTAAACATTTCAAAGTATTACGCATTGAGCTTTTTGTATTAAAAAATATCATTTTTAAATTAATGCGTGAGTTTTATCATTTCGTAGCCAACTTCACTAGGGATGGTCGATTATATTCGGTAATCGATTAATCGATTAATTATTCGATTTTTGTTCCGTGTGATGAATTGATTTTTTGATGCATTTTTTATCAAATAAATAATCGATTTATAATTAAAAAAAATTTTGTTTAAACAAAATTTTTTTCTTTTCCTATAGTGAAATTCTTAATATTCAAATATAATTTGTATAAATATAAAAACTTCTTTTTATAGAAATCTTATTTTTCAATTTCTTCCTTTCCCATAACTTTGTTATCGTATTAATAACAAAAATTATCATTTTGATGTCTTATGAAACTGGAACAATAAAATTAAACAATTAATCAAAAAATCGATTATTTAATCGAAAACGATTATTTCGTTACAAATTCAATTTTAATAAAAATTGAAAAAAGTTAATCGATTGTGTAAAATCGATTACTTTATTCATAATCGGTCATCCCTGAATATAATATTATGACCTGCCTCAACGTGACGACAAACAAGGAACCACGCAAAATCAATCTTTTATTTAATCCCAACTATCTGAAATCAACTAATCCTTTCATGATCTTAACCTCAAAATCCTTTCCTCACCTATTTCTTTTATTTATAAGCGAATCACAAACACACATTGTAAACAACTTTATAATTAATATTCATTCTTTTAAATAAACCCATTATTTTTTCTATTTAAACAACCGTGTGTCATTTTGTATATAAAAAGCCCGTAAATCAGCAAAAACAAGAGTAATATTAGTCTCTGACTCATGTTATTCTTTCACCCTTGTTATTATCTTAACAGGCCATAACAAAATAGCCTATATTGTACCCGATATTCCGACGTTGCCAAATGTTACTTTACAATATGGCGTCCCAAAACTTAATACGGAAAAGTTATAATTCAAACAATAAATATATTTCTTATTAGCATTGAAATAATATTAAAAAATATGTTAATGGTTTTTCAAACTCTCTTTTCTCAATTCTTTACTTTCGCAAATAAAATGCACGTGACTTATTAGTTTCAGATTATTTTTATTACTAAATGATATAATAAACAACTGTACTTTTACTAATTTTACTATTCTTCGCGTAGGGCAAAAACCCTTCTACAATATACTCCGCTAACGGACAAACTTTATTCGTCTTCATGAGACCTCTAATCTTTTTCTCGGTCTAGCACACACTACTCCTCACGCCCAGTGATGCCAGAAAGGGTACGCAAAGCGGCCGCTCGGTCACGTGACCTATCGCTGTCGCAGTCGGTTCATCCGTAGCTCTCTCTCACACAGAATTTCAAGCGTTCTGCCGTCGAAAATCACTTTTCCGGCAGAATGGAACAAAATGGTGCAATAATTCAAATGTGTTATACTTGTATAACACATTTTTACATTGTATTTCTTTTATTTATCGTAATAAAAGTATTTTTAATTTGTAAAATGTTATAACAATATGTTTCGTTATAACAATAATTTA
>JABFPJ010004915.1:0-12959 GCA_022817425.1 Gryon sp. ZL-2020 | reverse complement strand
AAGTGTCAAATTTTCTTCACTTATGAAAAAGTAGTTTTCCACTTTTTGGAAAAGTGAATTTTCTTTCACCTATGAATAAGTAAAATGTTTAACTTTTTTGGAAGTAAAAAATTTTTTCACTTACGAATAAGTGCAAATTTTGACTTTTTTGAAGTGAAAAAATGTTTCACTCAGCAAATAAGTGAAATTTTCACTTATTCAAATTTAGAGAGTATATGCACATATTCACATGTATTTGTGCATACATTTTCTTCCGTTAGGGTAATAATCCAGTTTAAAATTCTTGTTCACTTATTTAAATGAAACATAGTTGTGTTATTGGATTTTTTTGGTTGAAATAATATCGCATTTATGAATGTAATAGTGACTTGTATATGATGTTCAATTGCATGCCATAAATACACGTTAATTGAATGGCTGTTAAAAGGAGGCTTGCATTTGTATATCGACTACTCTATGTACTTTTTTTTCGGCATGAATATAAGTTGGATTAACTGAATCATGCCATTTAAACATGAAATTTGTGTTAATTACTATTTGTCGAGCTTCGAAAACGTCATTATTACATTGTAGTACTGATAATTGGAAATATAATGTGTCTTGGGGGCAATTTCATGTTTGATTAATTCGCGAGTGTACATTAATTACGTGACAGGAATTTGTGGTATTTCTAATTACTAAAAAAGATAATTTCATTCGTGCATGTAATTCCGATGCGATTTTTGTTTGCTTCGTTAGTGAGATTGATATTTAAAATAGATTTTAATCAATTTTGATTAAGCGTCGGCATTTTTTATACACGCATTATTAAGATATTCCGTAAAACCAGCTATGATTAATCACTTTAATTGCCATTTATGTTTCGATATTGAACATTTTCAATGGAAATTTAATTGCGCGTTTTATGCAATTTTCAAAAATTGTTCTATCTGAAAATGACTTAATTAACAAAAAATTTAAATTACTTTATATAAAAATGTATAATTGACATAAATACTTAATTCTTACTTTTTCATTCTATTACAATATGTTTATTTAACAGTAAAACAGGTTATTCTTTAGTGTCAACTTTTGTACCGTTTCAAATTTTGTTATTTGACGTTACAACGCAGTGGATATTTAAGTTGTAAATTACAGTTAGAATTAATGTTTGTAAAATTAATAAATATAGTTAATATTTGTAAAATTTGTGTCGAAACGTAAAGTGTGTTAATTTTGGACAAAAAAATTTAAAGCATTACGAAGATTAAGCTGCAATTAGTTTGAAATCAATTACTTCTGATGTACCAAATGTACTTGACACAAGTAAGATAGTGCATTTTTGCAATTTTCAAACGTTTAGCTAATAACTCACTGCGCGGTAACTTATTGGTCGTAAATATTTCAATAGTATAACAAGTCATAACAAATAATGTTCAATGGGTTAATTTGCGTGGACTTTATTAGATATTAAATCAATAATGGATAATTTAACTGTCAATTTATTTATAAAAGTAGATACGTCAATTTCAACAAAGTTGCAAATACAAAATATTCAAAAACTGGCAATCCTTACATTAGTAATGCAACATAGATTTGTTAATTTTGCAATGAAAATTGTAAAATTGTTTTCAAGTTAAAATCTACTTTAAATAAGCGCAAATATAATTTAATTAAGTAGTTTACTAACCAGGTTAGCTTAATATTAAGTGTTCCGTTTTACAGCGCTAAGATAAAATAAATGACGGAAAGCGAGGCGGAAGTAAGACTTTTAATCCACAAAAATAGAAAATAGAAAAAAATGAAAAAAATCAACAAACTTTGTCGTACTAAGTGTGTAATATTTATGTTGTCTTAAGGAAAATGTAAATTACAAAATTGTACATTAATCTTTTGTAATTTATATCATCCGAGTGAATTTTGCACAAAAAATTGGTTAATGGTTTCTTTAATGTCATAACATTGTCGGTTATTTTACATTTTGTTCAAAATGTAACTTTCATCTTGATAGTCATTTGCCTATACCAAACTCATTCCTTCGTAGCGTCTATTTGTGTTTAATGAATTTCATTTCGTTTAAATGGGATCCGCTTGGTTATAATGGAAATACATTTGACTGACGCGGAGTTCATTTGCCGGTCAAATCTTCTTTTTTTTTTCTTCGTCTTGTCTATTTTAAAAGCCGTTCGGCATTTGATGGAAGGAAACTTAGACGCTTGACTTGAGTTGTATATTGATGACGTTAGGGTTGCGAAGATGAAATCGGGATGCTGAGGTGACGAGCTAGTTAGAGATCGCTTTTTTTACACATCTTTTTTCGTCTATTTTTGTTCCTTGGAATGAAATAGATCTGCTAATAATAACACGAGAAGCAGAACTCTGAAAAGTTTATTGACATTACAAACAATTGTGAAATAATTGCATTAGGTTTTCATAATATTTACGGAAATGTGGAGTAATGATTTCGGCGTTTATTTATTGTGACTTATTATAACGTATGATTGACGTTTTAATTATTTTAAATTCTTTTTTAAATATTGTTTTTCTTGATTATGCAAATTAATAAAAAATGTCATTTACGTTCTATCGCCATAAACATTTATTAGTTAAATAAATAATATTGAATTATTTTAAACTTTAAAAAATTTTTGATAATTTTTTTGATAACTTTTTTTACATTACATTATATTGCAGAATATATTTTTTGACGTTTGTTATTAACATTCAAAAAGTCACATAACTAATCAAATTAAATACTTGTATATTATGAAAAAATAACTATAATTTTTATATATTTTGGATTTAATCAAAATGTATATTTATGTTCACAATTATGTTATTATAATCATATTATTATGTTGTCAATTTAACAAAACATTAAATCATTAAAATATTCAAAATTTTGTTACACAAATATATTATAAACATTGTTTGTAAATAAATAGAAAGTATTCATGTTTGCAATTGCATTTATTTATCGTATGCTCAACTTGTTCTGTTTCAATTGAGAATTGATTATATTTCTTTCTTGATTATGCAACACTTTCTACACGGAATAGTTGATATCAATTGGCATTCCATTTTTGCAACCCTAACGGCATGGACTTGGCCAAATTGGGCCGAGTCGCGCCTCGTCTCGTGTCCACTTGATGTGCACGCTGAGTTTCTAAAGGAGAAGTCGAACACGTTGGCGGAATATTCATGTGCAAGCGAACGCATCGCTTGTTGTATACCAATGTGTCCCCCCCCCCCTCCATTCTCCGCTTAAGTTACACAATCAAACGTTATCGTTGGTTTAATACAACCGTGCAAAAAGGTCAAGTGTATTAACTTTTTTACACGCTAATTCATTAGTCAATTAAAAAGTAATTTAAAGAAAATCAAAAGTTGCTTGAAGTAATCGAAAAATGCAAAGAAAAAATCAAAAAAGCGAAATAAGATAAAAAGACAATCAAAATTAAAATGCATATTATGTGACAAAGAAGATATACTGTTGATTATAAGTGTGAGGTTATTGCCCGAAGCAAAGCCGTGGCTTTTATACTCTACACTCAAAGAAATTTATAGTCTTGCAACTATAAACATGAGATTAGTTTTGTAGACAACTATAATATAGAAATGGAGATAAATCAAAATTTGTAGTTAAAAAATTAATAAATAGAGGGTTAATAGGGGGTAATTGTGAGCAAATGAGTATATTTGTAACGTATTATTATCTTTTATTTAGACGAAGCTTAGAATCAAAAGTAGATTTATTATGTACAATTGAATAAAAAGGAAAGTTTTGCTGTGCATTAATCAGGGATAAATCATGTTTAGGTGGGTCCATCTAGTGCATTTATCAAAATTTATCATTCATCAAAAGTCGTAAATGTTGAAATCTCCGGAAGAAATCGGCGAAAAACATTATTATCTCGTGTCTGCACAAGTAATCTTTCGAAGTAACTTCTTGTGGTACTCGCAAACTTCGTATGCACACAAATAATTAGCTACCAGAAAACGAGCAAATAAAATTAATCTTTTTTTTGTCTTCCTTTAACTTCTGGGAACGAAATTTCTTTGCAGTAAATTCACACCTTTTTATAAACCACATAAAAAGGTGTTTATTATGCTTACCATATTATGTCACAGTTTGAACGTGGAAAAAAATGTGTTTTCAGTAAGAACAGAGGAAGAAAAAGTATTTTGATATACGACGGATTTTCTCATATAATATAATACGCATATGCTGGCAACATTTGGTGTTACTTTAGTAATTAATGATCAAAATTATATGATTTAAATTGGAGTATTCGACTCAAATTCTTGGCGCCAGTGAGACTCATTTTTGGTTTAGCGCTGGAGTAACATCTGTGCGATGCAAAGGACAAACATGACGACTTTTTTTTGTCAAAGTTCATATAAGCTTTGTCCTTCGGATGTTCATAAACTGAGATTGCAGCAAAAAAAGCAATACTACATAAATTTTATTTTTTTTCATATGGTCTTGTAACGTTTTAATGCTGGCTTTATGAAAACATTTGTATTTTACTACTAATTACTATTTTGAGTCATAACATTTTTTAATGAAAATAATTAATTTTTTTTCTTTCATAATTGAGAATAAAAACATGTATTATAAATGAAAGTAAATTGATTTTTTTAGACTATTTTTTTTCTTTGTTCATTAAAATTGCATTAAACTTTTATTGATGAAATATAATAAAAAATAATAATAATTTATTGTAATATATTTTTTGTTTCCATGAAACAGTGTCTTTCATTTATTTACTATAAGCATAAGCAGTCACGTTCATTATCACCTTACAAAGCCAAACGTCATTGTCATAAATTGCCTATTTCCGTACAAAAATGCTGTTCGTTTGACAATAAATATGTCTGGCCGGTCAAATTTATAGATATCAAAGTATCCAATCTCAGAACTTAATAAGTTTTTCTAATTGCTTATTCTGCAAGCGTGAGTGTGATTTTGATGAAATCGCCGTTTTTCTTTGAAAGTGTCCATTTTTGTTTGTTCCTCTTTTCTTTTCTTTCATCAAATTACTACAAAGACGCGACATCAAAGAAAATCTAACGTTGTACGTGTGCGAAGAAGAACGGCGTCAAATCTTCCGGTGCATAACATTTTATGCAGACCATATTTTACAAAAATACGTGAATTTTTTTTCTAAAATGTTGGAAATTAAGATGTTTCATGATAAAAAGATAAGATGTAACAAAAACGAAAAAAACTACAAGAAGTAAAAGAACAAAAACAGTGAAACATAATGATTATTCTATAAGACAAGTTGCGCCGGTAAGAGAGGTTTAAGTTTTCGTCTCGGTCTTTCCCACTTTTAATTATGCTTTTGTAACTCACGCACATTTTAGGCCTTGTTGCTCTTCAAGAAGTGTACTTGAACTTAGCAGTATAGCATACAAACTACACGTGGATAAGTTACGGAAGGCTAGTTATGTAATGAGATTGATGAAGAAGATTACAATGGTTTTATGTTGATACGTAAAACTCATTTAACTGCTATATTGTTTTATGTGATTTAATTACACTTCGTAAAATTAGTTTTTTATTAACATTAACTAGATTAACTTGGCGTGAACTTTAATAACAATTTTATCATATAATTCAACGTTTTTTTTTTCTTTTTTTTAACAGAGGAAATATATTTTTACATTATCTTCACATTTTTTTACAAATAAGATTTTATAAAAGGAGGAAAAAATGTTTTATAATAATGAATTGATCGGGATTTCCGTTCCGATTAGATCGTTTAAGAAAACAATAATGATACGTTTATTACAAAGCTATAAACGCGAGTTCGATATATCAACTGAGACGGATGTGTGAATGCGTCTCCTGTGCCACTTCCGCCGCAACGTCTCTCCGTGTAAAAGCCGCAATAAAACCGGTCAAGTATAATGTAACCGGACATTGTCGCGTGCTTCTATAAAAAGCCCTCATTCAATTCTGTCCCAAACGCACGAAACCATCATTGTGTCGTCGTAATTCGTCTTCACGTTCATAATCTTGGCTAATTTATATTTTATTAATTCGGCCGCGGGCGGAGTTGAATTGAATGTATGTTTGTGCATAAGTGAGTGCGATACGAAGTAGAATATAAAACTTGAAATCGACAGACAACGGGCAATCATTGGATACATCATAATTTCACATTCATAATTTATGTACATTCATAGTTAGTTTGTCTCGTTTCTTCTTCTCTGCAAGAAAAAAAGGTTTCGTTATGAAAAAATGCAAACATTTGCATAATTAATTTTGGTTAATTTTTTAAACTTTGCGTTTAAAAATACAAAAAATGCAAAGATAAGAAACACCTTATTTACATGTTAATAATCTTTCAGTTTGAAATATAATTTATTTTATAAAAATTCGATCACTGTAGATTATCGACAATTTTTCATTTCAAATGAATAATTAATATGTATGTGTTTATTTATCCAGACAACAAGTAGATGAAACATGAAATTCAGTTAAACTCGTTGTGTTTAATTAAATACACGAAACAATTTGTTATCAAAGACATAAAGGTTGACGTCGATGGAGCATATGATAAAGCAAGTCATTTAGTGTAAAGCAGAGTACAAAAATAAATATCGTCGGCATCTTGCTGAGAGGTCAAGTCTCGTTGAGAAAACGGACGATGTTGCGTGATTGGACCCGAGGTACGGATTATGTCGCTACTTGGGAACTCGAGTAGTTTGCTTAGAGTCGGTCCACCTCGTTCTCAGGAAACGCTTCGTTATGATGATCAGACATCGCATGGCATGTCTCAAAGTCGGCCAATGTGAAACCACGATTCCAATTAACCGCACTCATAATCACTCGGAGAATCGAAATTAATTTCACAGAAAATATATTTATTTTTTAACATTCCAGTACAATCAACAAGTTTTAATTTAAAAAAAAAATTTTTTTTAATTTAAAAAAAAAAAGTTAAAACTTTGTTGAAAAAATGAAAAAATTCTATAAAAAAGGAAACAAAAATGTTCGAATACATTTTGAATTAAAACTCGTTGTAGGTGACGTTATTCTGTTGCATACAAAGCGCCGAATTACCTCGCGTTCTTTTGTATCAAGAAAATAAGTATACATTGTCGCGCGAGAAGACTTTGCGAGACATTTATTGTGCAAGTGTCAAGAACATGTAGCGCATGTGTACAATCCCACCCAAAGTCTCACATAATGTTGACCCATTCACGGGAGATCGCGTTGTTCTATTATGTATCGGTTGTGTTGCAAGAATATTTTTCAATCCGAAAACGAGTCGACTTGTGGATGCTAAAATACGTCCTTTGTCAAGCCCCCCAAGTCTCCTGTTTCGTATGTATTCTCGCAAAAATTATTTATTTATGCTTCGATATCCGAGGTGACACTGATACGCGCCATAGAAACGATCACGTTATATATGCTGCACATTTCATCGCACAACATTTAAGAGACAACGCAAAATATTCAACAACCATCGATATTTGACAGCTTTATTGGTTAAAACTTTGCAAGATTTATAACTGAAAAACCGACGTTCAAATCCTATAAAAAGTTTCTAAAAAATCCTTCTTTAAAAAATTTTTTTTTGTTTTTAAATTTGAAACTCTAACTTTGTATACACTTTTTCACATGTGTTGTCAATTAATTATATCATAATTGTCGACATTATTTCTTATGGTAATTTTTATTGATGTTTTATGAGCAAAGATGCAATTGCGGTTGCATTCTTCGTCGTCTCCAAGTCCCTTCTGCGTTAATATGCTCGTTCAATTACGCACAATTGGCATTAATATCACGTACATGCGTTACCACGAATTCGGCATATTTTAACGAATAATATAAGATTGAGCGACGCGCCAGTCAATTGCACCTCTCAGGTGGCTTTGAACAAAGAGGTCGCACTCGCAGTAGCGACGTTTTTCAAAAGACTTGTGCCGATCTTTCTCTCTCTTTCTCTCTGTTAAGGATTCTGGCGCCAGATTTTCTTACGCTGATATTTAAACGATTCGACGCATTTATACGCGACATTAATGCTTGATGTACTTTATTGATCTCTCCGGTAATTACAGCTTCTGTATATATGTATATATATGTGTATTTGTTCGTTCCTTTTATTTTGAACAGTTAATTTAATTGCATTCAATTTAACTTTTAATTATTATTAAGTCACTGAAGTGAAGTTTGAAGATGTAAAAGATTATGTGTAATTTATTTCGTATTAAAAAAACGTTTAAAATTAATTAAGAAAAAATATTGAGATAAAAAAGTGGATGAATGATTGAACCAGTGCGATATTTATTGCAATATATTATGTCTTTTAAATCTGCTTAAACAATTTTAAATCATTTTTAGAGCTTCCGAAAAGCCATGACTTTATTTGGAATTTCCCTTTATTTCCAATCGTATATTCCGTGGAAGTCAAATATAATCTTATATATAAAGTATCCCGCGAATTGCACATTCGTGTATGCACAAAAATGGTGGGCGTTTTATATGCTAACGACCCATCACAGATCGGCGAAGGTTAGGCACTCTGGTGCACGCGGATATTTCTCTTACCTTGAATTATCTTACGAAACTGCATACGATACATCGTAAAACAATGAATGAAGTTGTGATTGAGGAAAAAATGTCGCCGACTTTAATTATAAGTTGATAAATGAACGTTAAATTATTCGGCTTATGTTAATTTGGATTAATTTGCAGGCACAAATTTAATTAACAATGCTTTCATTATTCAAAATATACTTTATGAACACACACTAAAAAAAATAAATAGTTTCATTCCAAGTATATTATATACTTGATTTGTACATGCTTGAATTAAGTATATTTTACTTGAATCAAGTATATTTTTTTACTTGAACTAATTCGATATAATATTTGAATTTACAATAAATATATATGTTGCTTCAAGCTTCTACCAAATTGATTGAAAGAATAATTACATCATTTCAATCATAATTATGCTTTATAATATAAGACCGTCAAAATATATTTTACCGTTTGCGTCAAATATAACTGCTAAAACTATTAAGTTGGCATTACAGCAGCAGTAGCGCGTTAAATAAGGTAGCGGCTTTCTACTCGCGAGGTCTTTGGTTCGATTCCCGATCATGGCGCTTGGCTTTAATATTATGTTTAACTAATTTTCAGTGATTTTTCAGCCCAAATATAATCTTTGTATTTAAATAAAATGAATTATTAAAATATATAAATATTACATGAATGTTTACAAACATCATAAATAATAAAACAAAACATGAAAAGCAGTGTTTGTGAGTTTGTATTCATATTCAAATATGTGTATTATTGACATTAAATAAAAGAAAAAGAAAGAAAATAGAACAAATAATTAAATAAAATAATTGAAAATATATTTTAATACTCTCAAAATATTTCTGTACTTGATTCAAGTAAACAACGAATTAGTTCAGTTGATGTTTTTGATTCTTTTTCACACAATATCTACATTTCATTTATTCTTAAATATACTTGGTTCAAGTATATACAAGTTTAATTAAAGAAGAATTATGAGTGTATTGAAGAATAATAATGGATTTTGCCAATCCAGAAATATTGTCAAATGTATTTGACGCTTTTTTCTTAATTCAAGTAAAATCTACTTGATTCAACGTAGTATTTTTTTAGTGCAACAAACTTTTCTTCAATTTCAATCATAAAGTCAAGGAAACTTGGTATAATTATTATCCTTTGTTTCGTGTTTTCACTCTGAAGATTGAATAAATCAAAATAATGATCTTTTAATATATAACATTATATTACGGCTGAATTTAAAACGATCCATAAAGTATGTTTTTTTGTTCTGTTTTTGTTTCTTTTTTTCAAACGATAATTCAAAGTTTCGCGAGCAAATTTGTACTAATGTCAAAGAATGATGAATAATGTTGTCCCGGGACAATTTTAAACGAGCATGACGCTGCTTATGGCTGCAACACAATGTAAGTGCAAAGGCATTAACGCATGCAAGGCGCGCCTCTGCCGAGAGATCTCATCTCGCGCTTAGCTCGGCCCCGCCAGTCGCTTTCGTATAAAGTTCGTGTATCATGATAACGCAGTGAGATGTAGGTACAAGTGCAAGTACAAGTTTCGGTAGTGCTACTTGGGTGGCACGCCACGGATTCGGTCGCGATTTTCATGCAAGATTAAATCATGCGATGCCCAAACGTTTTCGTTGGCTCGAGCTTAATTGTATGTCATTCGCGTATTAGCAACGCTCATTAATTTTCACTCGAGTTAAATGGGATGCGCACGAATTTAAGTCGCTTGCCGAAAGTTTTCGCGTTATTCATTTTTGTTCAGCCGTAAAATTCACTTTTTTTAATTTAGTTCTTTTTTTTATTTTTTTTTTTGGCATGTAATATTATATAGCTCGAGAAAGATATTTTTATCGATTCAATTTATCGATTTATAATACTAAGAGGCATTTTTGCAACGTTTAATAACGGGGATTTAACTTAGATAATAGGCAGATGCTACCTTCGAATTAATAGAATTTTTTGAATTATAATTTGATTTACGAAGTGTTATTATCAATAACGAAAAAGGAACGATAAATAATACTACGTGAGAACGATAAAATGTTGATTAAGACAAGACAAATTTGTTGTTAAATAAATAAAGCTAATGATTGGATCGAGAAAATAAAGCACACAAAATGATAAGAAAATTCAATTTAAATTCATACATTTTACATACTTTTTATTTTCAACCATTTTTAACAAAAATAAATAAAACAAAAATTACAAAAACTCCAAGTAAAGTAAAACCTATACTTATTGATATTCTCACAGTTCACTTTACATAGTAATTTTGCTATCCTATGAATTTAATTGCTCCGGCAATTAAGAAGTGTTACTTTTTGCGCGCCTGCGGAGATAATAAAAACGGCCTTTTTTGTGCAAAAAATGTGTATGTAATAAATCTTATAAAGAGTTTTTTTTTTATTTTTCTGATTTATTTTTATTTAAGAAATAAAGTGTATAAAAAAAGGATTAAAATGCCATTGCCTCTGTGCCCTTTGTCTTTTTAATGCATACACGTGTAACGTAAATATGCGTTCGCTTCTTGTAGATGCAGCTCAGCAAGGACTTGCGAGGAAATTAATGTCACGCTCCATACGCACTCGCGGAATGATAGCGCGGGTATACCCGTGTGTGGCGCGATTCGGTGTGCACCCGGCGCACAAGCTCGCGTTGCATGGCTAAACGAGACTCCGCTCATGTTTCTCTCCATTACCATATCCGATTATAGTAGTGTGGTCTCGTAGCAGTGAGATAATTAGAAAAGATTGGTGAAGATCGTTCCGCGAGAAATGTTTGTACATAACACACTTATCCAGAAAGAAGTAATGCTTCAGTGATTCGTGAGTCGATTAAACATGCAAAAACAAAATTACAGATTTTGAAAAAAAAAGAATATAAAAAAAAGGAGAGAAGTTAAGTTAGAGTAGAAGAAACGTTATTACTTATTTTAAATAATTCGCGTATGAAAAGAAGAGTTGCATTTTCAAATGACTTGTAATCGAAAAATGAATTATTAAACTTACGTAATTATTTTTGCTTATTTCCAAGTATCTATTACACAAAAATTATGGCTTTTAAGTGAAATTACTAGTTCCTTAGACTAATTTAGTTTTTTGCAGTCAATTTATGTGAATATTGAAAATAATCATCCTTTGAAATGTACGCGGCTGAACAAATTATATTTATTAAGTTTTTTTTATTTTATTTAAATTTGAAACACGTTTTTGCATAAGAGTTAGTTTATTTGACAAGTTTTTGTGGAGAAACAAGTTATTGGAAATTAATTGTAGAAAAAAGTGTTTTATCAATGATCGGTTTTTACTTTTTGAGTGGTTTTACATAAAGTTATCTTTGTTTCAATAAAATATTTAAAAAATTATGGTAAGTTAATATTAATAATAATATATGATAAATATTAAAATAATTAACAGTATTAATATTCAGAAATGACTGTAATGAAGAGGATGAAATTTTAATTTCGAAAAAATGCTTGTCGAATTGTTGGTTCACAAAAAGTGTTTCGTTTTGTTTCATTTCGATCGTCAGAAGATAAGATACATAAATTTGATTTGTTCTCAGAACTTCTTAGATTCGGGTCTTTTGTTTTAAGACAGTTTATTTGCGCAAGTCACCATTAATTGGCAGAATGAGCGCAACGAGGTCGAGTGATTGGCGAGTGCCTTTATACATTACGTACAATTTTACGTATCTTCTCGACCTCGACAAATATATCGTTATAATGTTAATTTATCGAATTCATTTCTGTAATTCGATTTCCTTTAAGCGCCTAGCAAATAAATCGTCACGTTTCATGCCGCTAGAATTTATAATCAGCGAAATGAAAAAGATGAGGGGAAAAAATGCACTGAACAAACGTTTATATAAAACATTAAATTTAATTGAATCGCAAAGAAACAAATGTTGGATATAAATATTTAACATTTTTACAAAGAATTAAACTTGTTTCGAATCAATTTTTTATTGATCACTGGTTGTATAAATCAGTTGCCTTTAGAATATAGATGCATTGAATATATTCATTCTGATTAATGAAAGTTTTTATGACGAAAAAAATGAAATGAAAAAGAACACTGAAATTAAACGCTTGTATGAATTATTGTACTGAAAATAGTTGATAAGTTACTATGAGTATGGTAAAAAGAATTCAGCTCTACGATTGGTTCAGACGAGTCACGTGACCATCCATCGCTGCTTCTTCGTATTTTTCTATTCATTTAGTTGAGTATTTTTTTAGTTTAGTAAATTTGAATAGTTATTACAGTAGAACCTGCGAAGAGTCCACTTTTTCTGTCCTTTTTAACCTGCAAAGAGTCCACTATTGTTATCTTTTTTTCTTCATACTAAAACATAGGTTAAAAAAAGAGAGAAATAGTGGACTCTTCACAGTGTAAACAAAGACACAAATA
>JABFPJ010004914.1:0-11972 GCA_022817425.1 Gryon sp. ZL-2020 | reverse complement strand
ATTACCCCTATGATCTGCCTATGACTTCCTTATTGCATCCCTATAACACTCCCACCCTCTTCGAAGTAACGAAGCTATAACATACAAATTTTTTTTTTCTAAACCTCAAATGTATATATCGCAAATTTATATAGCCCATGGCAATCTGCAGTATTAACACTGTGTATCCTTTAATTTTCAAGTAAATCGGCCCTATAGAATTTGCGTGATAGATAACAGACAAACAGACAGACAAACAGACAGACAAAGAGACAAACATAGATTGAAATTTATATATTACTAGGATTATTATATATATTATTACATATATATATATTTAAAATATATATATATATATAAATTTGAACAATGATCATTGAACCTTTTTTAATACTTTTGTCTACTTTTGTGAAATATTTAAAGCGGATATTTTTATTAATAAGAACAAACTTTATTATATTAATAATTATAGACAAAATATTTCTGAAATGTAACATGTAAAATTCGAAGTTATAATGTTATATTCCACTTCTATGAATTCAGTTTAAATAACAACATTAATTATCAACGCCTAAAATATTTTTGCCTCAAAATAATTCATTATTATAAACATTCATTTTTTTCACATTTTGTATTAAAAACAATGATTAAAAAAATAATATCTCGAGATAAATCTATAAAACATTTAACATTTTCAAAAACTTATTAACTTTTAAAATTTTAATACAATTTCAAATAGCATATTTTATTATATTATACTTGCATGCATATATTTTTTATTCAAATTATATTAAAAGCTTTTGCATTTTAAATGAAATTTTTGCCCTTAAAATTACCATTTCATTATAAAAACAAGGAAATGAAATTCAAGCTTGTTTTATATGTTGCATATAATTAAGTAACGGATATTATCAACGGCAAATTTATATTTAAATATTCAATATCATAATTGAATTAACTTTAATATGAAAATAATTTTTATCAGAAAATTTAATACGAGAATGTATTACTGCACACGAAATTTAATATTACAATTTTATCTGTTTTAGATGTACGTGATTTTTGAACATCAAATAGTTATATAATTTGAATACCTTATATAAATAATAAAAAGTACAAGATTCGTTCGTTAATTGTTTTCTACTGCTTCATTAAACATTAAAAACATCAAAAAATTACTCACTTATTTGAATTCAACTAAAAACGTAATTTTATTTTTTATGCGACATACAATCATTTTATTTTAGTTCAATTTTGAGTTGTTCTCAAAGGATATATATCGTGCGAAAGAACGCAAAAAATGTAAGCTTTTCCGGATATTCAAATTACACTTTTGTAGATAAGACAATTAATTATAATTAAAATCATTTTTATTTTTTATTATAAAATAGAATTAAATTCAAACCTTTTTCTTTTTCTCTTATTCAACGAAACTAATTTAATTTAATACGATTTTTTAATTATATTTCATTGTACTTTCCCTCAAAACGCGTGTTAGAAAAACTTATTAATATTATATTTGTTATATAATATGAATATATTTATTTATAAAAAAAATAAATATATTATATTGCATTTGATAAAACCATCGCAAATTTCGATAATTCATAATTATTAAAATTACATCAGAAAATGTTTTAATTAAATATCTATTGTTTAATTAAAATAAATGCATTATAATGAATATACAATTACCATATAAAATTACTAAGAAGTTATTTTTAATGACATCTTTTTTAATTAAATTAAACGCTATTAAAGAGATTTAATATATTTTATATATTTATATCCATAAATGAGTAGGTTCAAATTTCGATTATTAGAAATTAAACTTTTTGACCTTTATTCTCTTTTCGACATCAACTTTTATATAAAATGTTGCATACAGCACTGTAAACTCAAACTGCAAAGTGAAGTTACAGTTAAAACATATATATAAAATCACTAGATATATATTGTTAAATATAATTTATAAGGTAATTTTATTCAATTATTTTATTATTTTTAATATAATTATTACTATAATTTATGATGTTATTATTATTTATTATATATAATATATATATACTATATATATAATATATATAATATATTATTAGTAAATAATTCATATAATTCCTGAATTGAATGTTGCTTTTATATATAATTATGTATTATAACTTTTAAACTTTATTTATGTATTATATAAATTATTATTATAAATTCGAATATTATTTTAACGCAATTTATGATTACTGTGTTTCGTGCATTTTTAATCTTTTACCATCTAATATCATTTTCAGATTTCAACATGAAGCTCGCTTTATTTTTCCTAGTCACTGTTGTGGCTAGTGGATACTGCCGTCAAATGCCATTAAATGGTAAATCTAGTTAATAATACATACATTAGAAAATGGTTTTATTGAAAGTACAATTACTGCATTCGTTTATTCGGTGATTTTTGTTTAGAAATTATTCATTCAAGCAAAATCAGTGAAAAAAGTCTTTACAATACTTGTTCAATTTAAATTAATTCAATTAAGTAGTAAGACATTATTCTAGACATTAGTATTTCTTGTTTCATAATTATAATTTGAAAACGATGTAAAAATCAATACTTTTCTATAATAAATGATAAAATGAGAAATTAATAATTATTCATTTGAAATAATAATTTTCTTAATTAATTATGAAATTTAGTTTCGTTAATTCTACAATTTTGTTTAAAATAATATGGAAATGATCTCATAAGAGTGATTTCATTATATTCATAAATGAAAAGTTTGCTTAAACTTAATGAAAGAAATAATATAAAATAGTAATTTTTTCTTACAAGTGCATCGAAAGGGTCTTTTTTTTACACTTGCATCGAAAACACAATTTTTCTTCCCTCGAAAGTAAGTGGCACTTTCCCTTCATAGGGATGGAAAGTAGGAATAGAAAGTTAGTTTGCCGCCCTAGGGAAAGAAAGCATTACTTTATCCCACTTTTCGGGAAAGAAAAAACTTTCTCGAATTACTCAAGAAAAAATATTACTCGTTTAAAATCGGCAACTTTTCTTCCTAGTTATGGAAAATAATACTAAATAAATAAAAAAAAAATTCTATCCCTAATTTCCATCCCTAGAGAGAAAAAATAACCTTCCATTATATCATTTGTAATCGGAAATCCGTTTTCCGGAGCGGAGTTTACATGCCAAGCCGAAAAAGGGCACTTTCCCTCCCCGAGTGGCGAAAATGACTATTTCCCCCTTTGGGAGAAAAAGTGCCACTTTCGTCTCGCTTTTAAGGGAAGAAAAGATGTGTTTACGATACACATATGAGAAAAATATGATTAATATTAAAGAATATTAAAACCTATATTATAACACTAGGGCGGTAAGTAGCTACTTACCGCCCTAGGGTTATGTGAGCTACTTTATCGACAACATTCAAGGACACTAATGCAGTACTTACCTTGTCGACATCTGCTGAGTCGATAATCGTTCGTTTCCGCCTACGAGGGAAAAATGTCGTTTTTCGAAAACTCTCTCGGAAGGAAAAGGAGACTTTTTCCCCCTAGGGAGGAAAAGGGCACTTTTTTCCCTAGAGAGGAAAAGAACACTTTTTTCCCTCGGGAAGAAAAGAGCACTTTTTCTCCCCGAGTGTTGCGTACGATATTTTTCGTCACAAAGGAAGAAAAAATACCGCTTTCCAAAAACTCCCTCGGGAGGAAAAGTCCACTTTTTCTCCCCTCGTAACGAAAATGAATGTCATAATCTCAGCTTTCCATCAAATTTGCAGATCAAAGCAAATCCCATCTGCGAGTTCGTCGAAGTGACTGGGAAGACGTCGGCAACGAAGTGGTGGACGACGTGAGTGGCGGCGCCGATTGCGCGACAGCATTAGAGACCTTTGTCGCCGAGAATCCCGAGCTGGTTGTCCTCGTAAGACGAAACACCCAATCGCACGAAATAACCAAACGCGGCATCGGCAGTTGGCTCAGCAAACTCAATCCCATCACTTCCTTGTACAGCTGCGGCACTTTCCTGAAAAACAAGGGATACCAATTATACAACGTCATTCGCGACGCCACCGACAATCGTGAAAAGCGCGGCATCTTCAACGACTTACAAGACATTGCCGAAGAATTGGGCAAAGTTTACGAAAACAGTTTGGTCAACATGATCCACTCGGTCGGTGAAATCGCTTCCCACTTGGAGGTCACGGAAAATTCATCTGACGAGGAAAACAAGTTCCTCCACAAAGCCGTGACAAATGTCGAATCCTTTCTGAAATCCTACGCCGACAAG
The DNA here is from genome assembly GCA_022817425.1 of Gryon sp. ZL-2020. NCBI lineage: Eukaryota > Metazoa > Arthropoda > Insecta > Hymenoptera > Scelionidae > Gryon > Gryon sp. ZL-2020. Next base: position 7,723 of record JABFPJ010004914.1, on the reverse strand, counting down.
TTCCATCGTGGAACCGCCGTGGACGTCTTCTCAACGATCCTTAATTTATTACCATCAATGGACCTGAATATCCAGGCGCTGAACTGGGACGTCCTGACGACCTTCAAGCCCGAGATGAACATCCTGGATGTGCTGAAATTATCCAAAGAATTGAGCAAATCAAAGCTGGCGGAAAACCTGTTGATGATCATCGACTTTGCTAACCAGCTTTCGCCGGAATTTTCCAATACCTTGGTATCCTACGGGAACAAGCTGATTGGAGACAGTTTCAGCTTCGGAGCTCACACGTCCTTGAAGGATTTGTCCAGCAGTCTGATCTGCTTCAAGTTCTTATCTAAAACCAGTGAAATCGGTGAGATGATAGAGAATCAACAGTTCGCAAAGTTGATGGATATGATTGACAAAATGGGATACTTAAATGACGCTTACACTTGTGGGTCCCACGTGATGAAACACTCGGAAGTCTTTGGCGCTGACGTCGAACGAATCAGTCGTACTTTGGACACCATTCTTCGGGATGCTGTGGAGAATTCGATTAAATACTTGGACCAACTGGAGGCGCACTTGAAAGACGTTGAACAGCCGGTGAAGGTCTTCTACGAGGACAAACAGTTGCTGTTGAGTGCGGTTGCGGCGGTGAAGGAGACTTTGCAAGCGTATGTCATTAAGTACGATCCGGAAGTCACCGAGACGATCTTTGCGAATGTGTTTAAGGCGCTAGAGGTAGTGGAGAAGATGTTCGAGGATTGGAAGTTCGAGGCAACTGCGAAGGACGTTCAGCTGGTGAGACACAAGGGTCATTCGAAGCTGTTCCTGCCGTTTGAAGCTGGCTCTTTGGTTGATAACAAATTGCAGACTGTGGATAATGATAGACTTGTCTCCACCGCGAGTCTGGCGCAGAGTTTCATCAATGTCTATAACTATGCTAGGGAACATAATATATTTAAATTGAGTCAATTATAAATTTTTAAAATAAATTTTGAAATAAAAAACAAAAATGATTTGTAAGAGTATATTCTAGTAAAAAAGGATTATATATTGTTCATATGTAAAACATATATTAACAATATATGTTATTCAAGAAATCATATATTAAGCATATAGTAACCATATATTGACCATATGTCGATCAATTTGGCCATATATTAACCATATATGGATTACTTTTGTAAAGTGGTAATACAATATCAATATTTGATCCATATATAAAAAATGTGCAATTACATATGTCAATATATTATACCTCACGATGGAAAATATATTTTGAAAATATATGCAAAAATATCCAACTTTTTGCCGAAAATATATTTTATCTATTTTACATATATTTTGAAATAAATTTTGTTCCGAGAGGGACCATATATTGACAATATATGAACAATATATGATTTGTTAAAAATAATATATTGTCAATATATTAACAAAATATGGACAATATATGATCCTTTTGATTAGGATAAAATACAAAGATAATGATGATGATGACGATGATGATAATAATGATGATGATAATGATGATGATGATGACAAAAAGTAACAAATGTTGAATGAATATAAAAATATTAGTTTAAAATAATAAATTTATTTTAGTTGTTAATCATAATTAATAATGCTTTTTTTAATTAAATCTATAATCATTTGTTACTTATTTCCAAACGTCATTTACAAATATTTATTTAAAAAATGTGAATAAGTATTAAAAAGTATAAAAAGTCTTATTTTGTACTTTAAAAAGTATTGTTCGAAGTATTATTTGCAATAAAAGTAAAATAATTAAAATAAATTGGACCTTTTTTATTATTCCACTCGTATGACCTTATGCATGAAATCATAATAAATCATTTAAAAATAGAAATCATAATTGTGTTTTAAGGATTATTAACTTTTCATTTAACACAGAAGAGTTTTAATATTGAATGAATGAGTAAACCTTTTATTTCGCATTAAAATTACTTATTAAAAGATTATACCTTAAATGAATTAAAATATTTAATTATTTATTATAATAATATCTAAAAAGATATTATTATATTTTTTGCCATTAATTAATACATGAATATTAATGTAGTTTATTATCGCTTTTACATTAACAGAATTAATAGCAAACAATGAGTCTTGATATTTGAATCGTAATCAAAACCAAAATATATGCAATTGAATAAATAAAAAAATGGAAAGGTTTTATTTGTAATCTATTATTTAATTCTATTCATTTTGTTTGATATTAACTACAACGTAATTAGATAAGATATATATATGACTGTACCTAGTATTTTCCGTTCTATAAATTTATAATGATTTGGCAATCGATAATATAATAATTACTATTTGTAAGACTTTTATATATATATGACCGAGTAAATAATTACTGTCAGACATTTTAACATTGTCCAAACAGTCATCATGAGATGGTAATGTACAAATTGAACTAACCATTATTTTACTTTAATTAATTATATATTCGTTTAATTAAATAATATATTTAATTAAACGAAGTTTTTTAAATTATTACAAATTATTCAGCTTGTGTTTTTGAATTTTAATTTTAAAAACTTTAACAAACAAGTAATATTGTTAATGATGCTTAAACAAACTGTCACAAAACCAATACTATCATTAAAAGTTGAACACGTATCGATTCATGCTAAACAAGTAACAATCTGTTGAAAAGAAACTTGTTATTATAGTTAAATTTTGTAAATATTTTATATAAAATATAATTTAATTTAGTTAATTTAATATTTAATAATATAAATAATCAAGTTTTAATGTTTAAATGTCATCATACTTTAAATTTAATTACTAATATTGCAGCACCATGAAATATTTTTGCTTATTTTTCCTCTTCGCCGTTGCCTATGGTAAGTGTACTAAAACAAAAAGATATTAACTTTTTCAAAATAAATTTAAAAAATATTATAGATTAAAGAATAATTTTAATATTTAATCATTTTTTAGGCTTGGATAGCAAAGCCGTCCAAAACTACGTAAGTTTAATAAAATATTATTATGTAAAAAGTGTAAATTTTTCATTTTCAAATTTAAAAATTAAAAAATTTGAAAATATGACGATGAAAATTGAAAATTAAAAAATCGACATTTAAGAATGCAAGAATAGGAAAAATTGATAATATAAAAATATTGATAATATAAAAATATGATAATATGAAAAATTGAAAATATGAAATTATTTTACAAATTTCCATAATTTCATATTTTTTCGTTTTCATATTTTAATTTCTTAAATTTTTATATTTTCAAAATTTCATATTTTTAATTTATTACTTTTTCATATTTTTATATTTCAAATATGAAAATGTAAAACATTTTAAATTTTAAAAATCAGAAAATTGAATAATTTAAATTTTAAAATTGAGAAAAAATGCAAAATATAAACATTTTTTTAATAAAAATTTGAAAATATAAAAATGTGAAAAGATTCTATGTAGATTTCTATATAGATTTCTACATATAATTCAAATTAAATTTCCATATAGAAATCTATATTTTTACAGCAAGGATATTATTTACTAATTGTTATTTCCAAATATTTCGTCTAATTTCGGCGATTCAATTCAAAGTTTCAGAAAAGTCTAGTAAAAGGCCACATAGACTTCGCCCTGGACATGCAAAAGGCACTATTAGATTCAAACGAAGAAAATGTAGTGTTTTCGCCAAAAAGTTTAAGCGGAGCTCTCGCAATGACTTGGTTGGGTTCGCGGGGCAAAACGTTCAATGAACTTGCCAAAATGCTACACTACGATACCAATTTAGCTGTTAACAAGTATTCCGAATTGGTGCACAAAGCATTAGGAGGATTGCTGTTGCAAAAACGACCAAACAGCAGCTATGATTTGAAATGCAGTAATGGAATCTTTGTACAAGTAATTCAAATTATTATTTTAATTTCATCTCAAAATGTGATTCTGAAGTTTAAGTCAATTTGCACTTGAAGTTAATTTTGTGTAAAAATTAAAAATTATTAAAACATTTCATCCGAAAATTCATTTCGAGTCAAAATCAATTTAAACTTCAGTTACATTTTAAAGCCGGATTTTCCATTAAACAATTCAATTAAATTTGCTTTCTATTTTCAGAATGATTACAAACTTCGTCAAAAATACGTAGAAGCCGTAGAAAAGTATTATAACGCAACATTGGAGTACTTAGATTTTCCGGGTAATCCGTCAGAAGCAACGAATGTTATAAACAGTTGGGTGAATGAGAATACAAATGGCAAAATTACTGATTTAGTAGACGAGGACTCTGTCTTCGATGCGCAAGTAGTGCTTGCGTCGGCTTTGTATTTCCGCGCTTCTTGGGAGCATCAATTTGATGAACGGGCCACTAAAACGTAAGCTCCTTTGATACACATTTTATATTACCATATCAAAACGAAAAATATATTCTTAACATATTCTTAATATATTCTTAACATATGCTTAATATATTCTTAATATATTTTTAATATATTCTTAACATATGCTTAATATATTTTTAATATAGGAATATATTCTAAATATATTAACAATACAATACATTTACGATTTAATGCCAAAAAAGTACATTTGGAACATTTTTGAAACATACTAAGAATATATTATAAATATATTGAAAATATATTCGCAATATAATTGCAATATATTTGTTGTTTTGATAGAGTAATACTTAATACTAACTTAGAATTAGTAAATTAGACATTAGAAACACTTTTTTGCTGATGAAATTTTCATTTAAATATGATAATAATAAATATTTCTGATATAGAGCCTTGTTTTATGAGGAATCGAACAAACCCGTGGAAGTGATGATGATGAAGTCGGACGGTAAATTTATGACTAATTTCGATGACGATTTACAAGTCAGCCTAATTGGTATCCCTTACCAGGATGAAGAGGTACGAAGACATTGTACAAATTAAACTAGCAAAACGAAAAATATATTCTGAATATACGTTTTCTATAAAAATATACTATGAATATAATCATATTATATTCTTAATATATTCTTGATATATTCATAATATATTGCAAATATTTTCCTACATTAAAGTTGTATAAAAAATATATTAAGAATGCATTAAAAATGCATTAAGAATATATTCGTAATGTATTTCACATTTTGCTAGCGTAAACTAAAACTAAAAATAAATTCTAATAATAAACTACATGTAAGACTGGGTAAATTACTTTTAAAAAGTAACTAAGGGAAGTTAAAAGTTACTGTGGATAAAGAGAAACTTAGTTAAGTTAAAAAGTTAGTAACTGTGTAACTTTTACAGTAACTTTTAGCTTAACCCAAATAAAAAGGATCGTATATTGTTAAATTATTAGGAATATATCATTTTTAGAAAATTATATACCGTTCATATATTGACCATATATATTTGCATATTTTCCACATATGGGCCATATATTGACAGTATATTATCACTTTACAAAAGTAATCGATATATGGTCAATATATTGTCAACATACGATCAATATATGATCCCTTGAATAATATATTATTAATATATATTTTATATATGGACAATATATAATCCTTTTTGACTAAATGAAAATTTAAAACTAAAAATCTAAATAATAAAATTACTTTTTAGGCGACAATGTATATCCTGCAGCCAAACAAAGCCGGCAAAGAGTCGTTGAAGAGTTTGGCAAAGGCCCTGACGTTTGAAAAATTGCGCAAACTTATTAGCGGCGCGGAGAAGGCGGATTGGCAGCTGCACATTCCACGGATGAATCTAACAAGTGACATTCCGGTCAAAGATGCTCTCAAGTCACTCGGAGTGAACTCATTGTTCAACGACAACGCTGATTTATCGGTTCTCGCTGAGGACGAACGTACATCGTGGGGCGCTAATTACGAAGTGGACGTGGACAAAGTTCACAACGAAGCAGAGTACTTTTACAAGCAGTACGTAGACAACGTGGTGAAGTCGAAGAATACCGATGGAATTGATCGGCTGAGAAACGAGGGACATCTTGCGAATCCGGGCTTAAGAGTTAAGGACATTCGTCACAAAGTCACACTGCTGATCAACGAAGAGGGCACCGAAGGCGCCGCCGCCACGAGTCTGAGTCTTACTAACAAAATGTTATTCGCTTATGAAAAGTTGTACGTTAATAAACCATTTATGTTCTTCGTTCTACAACACGATTCGCAGATGATATTGTTCTCGGGATTACTTTACAAAGTGTAATCGACGAGATGTTACAACGTTGAGAATATAATACTTGCTTTTATATGAAAAAATAGTTCTTATTTATTTCATACAGTTTTGTCAGTTTCTATAACTAAACTTAAACCAAACTTAAAAGTCACTTAGAAGATCATTTTTTATTCATCGCTGAAATCAGTTTGTCTTATTTTTAAACATTTTTAATTTATAATTTATGATTGCACGTTAAATTAACTTAATTATATCATTGTTGTTCTTAAAGGCTAATTCAACTTACACGTATTTCAAAAAAAGATGATATGAAAAAAGAAAGAAAAAAAAAGAACGGATCTTACTTTGTAAAGACGGCATGAATTGAAAAGAATAAATAAAATCAAAGCGCAAAAGTGCGGCGCTTTGTATTCGTCGCAGCGAACCAAGTCAATTGGACATGTTCAAATTTCATCGTAATCGCCGCTTGACGGTCTCGCGAGGTTGAAGTCGAGATTCTCATCTGACGTTAGGTATCGCACGTCACTGTCCTCGGAAAGTGCCGAGTTACTGCCTCCTCTTTTGTGCGATTTACGTCGATGCAGAATGACAAAGGCCGTGATTGCTGTGATAGCAACTGCTGCCAAAAGTCCCACAGTGATCCCAAAAATGCTCGCCGTGCCAAGTTGTACGTTGCGCACCAAAAAGTGTTGCGTCTTTTGCATTACTATGCTGGAATCTGCTACTTCTGTAAAATCGAAAATAATTTTATTGATTTATTGATTAATCATTGATTTAAATCAAACATTTTTTATTTTCAATATTTGTTAACTTATTTTAATTGTTTAATTTTTCATTTTTTTCAATTTATATTTTTTAATATTAAATGAAAGTTAAATTAAAAATATTCAAATAAATATAATTGAGTTTAAGGGGATTCTGCACGATGAACATTTTAGAATTAATTCATATTGAATTAATTTAAATTCCAGAAATATTTAAAAAATGTTTCATGTTCCATTCTGTGATTCTAAATTTCTCTCTTATTTCCTTAAATTGAAAATGCAAACAATTTTTTTTTAATTATTCATTTCTAGTCCCCTTAATCATTTTTAATTTTTTTTATATAAAATTATAAAAAGTTTAGATAAAATAAAAATATATAAAAAACAAAATATCGTATAAATTCTCTCGAAGCTTTAATTTCATGCATCAAATTATAAAACATATAAAAACGGTTTTAATCAATCACATTAAAATGACATAAAAATGACTAAACTTTAATAAAATTAATTTTACTTAAGATGTCCATATCCTTGCTTTGAGACATAACTTAACTTCAAAAAGAATAAAATTGCGCGATAAAAATGATAAAACTGCAGATTTGATCAAAACTCAATGTCTCATTACCTACGTTAATATTTCTTCAAACTCATAATTAATTTTTTGTCCAAAACTCGCAAATGACAATAACATATTTTTCTTGGCGATTTTTCGAGAGAACATGTATAATTTTCTTTCCTACATTTTTTTCTTTTTTTTTTTTTTTTTTTTTTTTTTTTTTTTTTT
>JABFPJ010004913.1:0-12960 GCA_022817425.1 Gryon sp. ZL-2020 | reverse complement strand
TAACAATATTGTATATTATAGACGGTATTAGGTCCATTGAATAAAATAAAATAGAAAATATTTGATGAATTGACCTATTTGATGAATTGACCTATTTGATGAATTGACCGATTTGATGAATTGACCTTTGATGAATTGTTTTTTGATGAATTGACCTAGATTCGAATATTATATATATTTATCTTAATATATTATATATATTATATTATATATTAATAATATATAAAAATATATAATTATGTCATATATTTAATAAGTTTACGTATAACATATTAAAACTATATTAACTTATATAAATAAAGTTGATGCATCGAATTGTTAATATAAACATTTGTTTAAAGAAAAAACAAATTTTCATGAAGTAAAAGGGCCCCAAAAATCTTATGATACGACACTGTCCGAAGCTCGCGCTTGGACAGACGCTGGTCATTTTTCTTGGACAAACGTTGATCGTGGACAGACGTTGGTTGGACAGACGTTGGTCGTCTACTGTACATACAAATTTAATTCTGAAAAATTAAATACTTATACTAAACGTAGAACGTCATGAACCGCAACAAATGTTTAATAGGAGCAATTGAATTTTCATTTAAAATTCTGTTATCTATTTTCACAACACTGCCATCTTTATTTCGTATGACAGAAAAATTCTTTTTTGGTATTTTTCCTGGAAAAATTGTTGTTCAAATATCATCAATATATTTGAAAAAATAAAATTTAACATGATTAATCGATTTTTAAATGTAAATGTTTTTTTTACCAATTTCGTTTTATTATTTTTCTAGGATCGCTGATTTCGTTTTCTAACAGTCTTATCAATTGAAATATAAATTGTACAGTATGAGCAAGGTATGTCTGGTCTTGGCCACCTTAATAACTATCGAAATCTGCGTGGATATGTCTTTAAGTGCCATTTCGATAAAATTGTGTGTGTGACCCATCTGTGTCTGACATAGTTCGTCACAATGTTGGCATGTGCGAAACTCCAGATACAATTTTCCCTTTGTAAATGAGTAATTAAAAATAATATAATAAAAAACACAAGATCAATTCGTTAAAAGTAAACAACTGAAAAAAAATTGCCTTTAATTAATTGCTGAATAGCATTAAAAGCATTTACAACCACTTATTTGTAAACCTGAGCAAGATTTGTTTCACCGATTCAACTTTTCCCATTAGACAAATCCACATATAAAAGACATCCGGTTCTGTTCATAGACGGACACTTCAAATCCGGAGTAACTATACCTAAATAAATTTTCAATATAAAATACAATTTTTTAAATTGCCTAATTACATTTGTTATGATTCTCTTAAGAGAAAAATGGAAAATATATAACATCACAATCACCTTATTTACAGCAGGGCAAGGTGTACAAATGTAATGTTAAACATGTTAAAAACAAATAGTTTACAGACATCCCTAGTAAAAATTGATTACATTTTTAAGTTTAAAACACGAAAACGCCATTCGTTTATGATACACTTCTCGCTCTTTGTTCCTTTTCACTTGCGGTCAGATATCATTCTCAAACTGTGAGCTCCACCGTTTCATAAAGCAAAACGTTTAAATAAAACTATGAAGCGATAGCATAGGTTAAAAATATAGATTCATAGATTACTACTACTGATTCACATGTTTATATTCTATGCTTTCATATTCACTTTCATAATTCGGTTTTACATACATTATTTCTGTTTTTTGGATCCGTGTAGGTACGTGTATCGCTACAGTTGTTCACATTTCATTTATAAAATTAAAATGTATCTGAAACAAAATTATTTTTGTTATAATCTAAACATTAATTGTTTAATTTAAACAATTATTTGTGAAAAATTATTGTGCAGATTCTAAAAATAAAATTTCAAACATTTTCTTTTTTTTTTTTTGTTCTATCGAAAACTCGGAAACAATGTCACATTCGCCTACCATATCTAATTTCAGAGAAAACTAATTTAAATTGAAAATTCTGTAATCTCAACGATAAAGTGTCTTACCGAGAGACAAACTAAATGCTAATAGTATTGTGCAAATATTAGATTGAAAAAATTTGTCTCGTGAAAATTAATTTCGAGAAAATGTGTTTGCTAAAACTAAGTAATTTAGTAGTTTATGTTAATAAAAATAGCTTGTATTTTTGAGAACAATTTACAATATTGCATATTTTGAAAAATTACAATAACGCATATTTTAAGTTTTAGACGCTGTTATATTTGAAATTAATTTTCCCGAAAATGTTTTGTTAATATTAACGTTTTATTTTTACAAAAAACAGTGAATTTAAGTAAGTAATGGATCTTGAAAATTGAATCTTGACTTGATATAAAATAGTTTCTCGTATATTTATATCACTAGTTTTATATATAATACATCCAGATAATTGAAATTTTATAAAGTAGCAAATATTTGTATGAAATTGGAAATTTTTTACAATTGCGAGCAATGTTCAATTGTAATTAACAGAGTTAATTAGACAACGTTGTTGCCTTTCATCTTGTATTTGCTTATTCCAAGATAAATATTGACAAGAATTGTAATTCGTTGATTGCACGACGACTGTTTATCATTTCAATTTGAGGTGCGCTAGAAATAAAGTGTCTCGATTTTCGAAATTGAAACTGTACGCTTTCGAAAGCGAACAATGTATTCGTCTGATCAACGAATTCAAATCAAGATTGTCATATTTGTCATACAACGAAATTATGTTGGGAAAAAAAGGAAAAGAAGAAGTTGTCAGAACAATTGGTTTAATTAAAAACAAAGATTGTAACAAAAGCTTAAATGTTATAAATGTTACATTTTTTTTATTCAATACATTTTACATTTTAAAATAAATGTTAAAATTAAAATTGAATTTGTTGATTATAAAAACTTCAGTTATATATTCTGATTAAATTGTACAGAATTGTATAATATATTACGAGAAAAATTGTAAGAAAAATAATGTTAGGATTGAATTCAGTTCAACGCGAAAATTGTGTTATAAATTGCGAAATGTTAAATTCAAAAGGTCTATCTTAAATTCACATGTTAACTGTGTTAAATTTACATTCCATTTACTTATTCATTGCGTCATTACCGATTGTACATTTTTAATCTCAAAATTGTCTAACATTTCACATATATATTCTATACATTGATGATTTCTTTCAACTACAATAAATAAAGTGTACGTTCAACATTTTAAAAGTTACAATTGTATAATCATTGTACTTTAATTATATTTATTCCGGAAATTATAAAGAGAAACACCAATACTTTTAACTTTTAATACTTATATGGTCTTGACCCACAAAAGAAATCTATACAAAAATTATTTGTCAAATTTATATTTCCAGCAAATTTTGAAATTTAAAAAATTGCAAAATACATGTGGCATTGGAAGCTATTCTCAAAAATACGTATTGTTAAACTAAAATAAAAAAATAAACTAAGGTGTAAATAACAGATTAGCAATAAGAAGAACATAAATGGAATAAAAAGTTATCGCAAAAGTTATTGGTTATGTTTAGTTTCGATCTGACTGATAAACAACATTCCTAGCTATCTTTAATTTGCTACTTTTTTCGGAATTCGTCATATACCCAGTATTTCCTGTTTGATTAAAATTACTTGATTAGAATTCTAACGATATTTGAATATAAAAAATATTATTAATATTAAAATCTATCGATTTTATCAATCATAAAAATGTCAATAAAAGTCAAGAGACTATCAACATCCCACGTTTTCCAGCAATTTCTATTAAAAATGCAGAAATGTACCATCAACAATTCCAGATAGTATCAGAATCAGTATACTGTTTTCTTAGTACATCAATCAATTAATGAAAAAGTACAAATCAAACACACAAAGTGGCAATCGTTCGTGCGATATGTTTCAAGTGTTCCGAAGGATCACTCATCGGATGGTTATGCGTGATCAAGCTTTCACATGATAATCGCATGAGAAAGAAAAATAGGAGAAAAAGGTTGAGAAGAAGAGGAGGGGGATATATTCAGTAGCCATTGTCCCCCACCCTTATGCTCTCTTCCATGCCAACAGCCGCCCTGCGGTGCTTTTCGGGCACTCTCTCGGATCTCGTGCGCTGCCGATCTTCAGAAGCTCTTGGCTAAGCTTTCTTCCCCTCGCGAGCTTCGGGCCATCCCCCACCCCCATTCCCTCACGATCAATGCTCGCAAGAGATGAGCGCGCGCCCTCTGCCGTCTCCCCGTGTCTACAACTAGACTATATATACATATATACATCATTTCAATATATATATATACAAATAACGAAAGTTTGGTATGTGTAAGAGAAGTAACTTTGTAACCGAATATGGTTTTATCCACAAGATTGATACGCTTTAGCACCTGTGTGCAATTTGTTAATGAACGTCAGCACACTTATGATGACTTACAAAAATTGACCCGATCCAAAAGTTGTTCTCAATTAAAAATGTCGTGTAAGCCACTTTAGGTTTTTAGGCTCGCTTATATTGTATCGATTGATTATAGAGAGAAGAAGAGCTTTGCTATTTTCTCTTATAACGCGACAAATTTCTATCACACATTGATACAGATTGCTGATACATGGTTTTTCTAGTGGTCACTTATCGACAGTTAATTGGCAAATAGAGTTAGATCTTAGTTTGACTTTTATTTTCTTTTAACCGAGAGTTAATGTTGAAATTAAGAGTTAGAGATAAATGTAAATGCATGACAGTAATTGTTTAATTATAACTTGATAAGCCGTATGTGTGTCTGTGTTTGTCAGTTGGTGATGCTGTCTTTCTTTCAGTATAACTGCCACCCATCGCTTTGAGAATAGACACAACATTGAATGAGCACTTTCCATTCAGTCTCGTTGGAGGTCAGCCAGCTCTTTTTCATAGGCCCATGTGTTATTGAGAAAAGCGCTCACTTTTTACTCCTCTCGATTCACAATAACAAACCAATCGGTTATCCTTATGGATACTGCATTCATTTTCCACACTAAGAAAACAGTATTAGACTTTTTTTTTACATTCTCGATAACACAAATGTAACACAATATTTGAAAAACAAAATGAGACATTTTTGTGACAAATATTTATGAAAATATTCGATAGAAATAGATGAATAACATGAGACACTCTAGTTTTAGTGCTATTAATATATAACCCTGGTACTCAATTTTGTAATATTAATTATAAAAGAAATGCCAGATATATTAAAGATTTCTATAAGAAAAGTTAACAAATATTGTAAATAATATTATAAATTATTTTGTAATTACTTGTACTTATCTTAAGGTTTATTAATTCATCGAAAAGTATGGTTTAACTTCAGGTCTGAATCTGAATCTAAACACGCACACCTGTAGAATTATATTTTTTATTATCATACACAAAGCAGAGTTAACGAAAATATTGTTAAAATCGCAAATTTAATAAACTTTCAGTAATGCAGGTACAAAAATTCGCAAGAACTCACTGATTTTTGTTTAAATTTCCACGAATTTTTCATAAATGTTCAATGATATTTTATTAAAAAATATTTTTTTCACGAAATTTTGCATTTTTCCTGTACTACTGAAAATGTTTTAAATTTTTAGTTTTAATTAATAATATTTAGATTAATTCTGCTCTGTGTGTATCTTTAAAAAAACGAAATGTAATAAAACTCACTAATGACCTAAATATTAATACGACGAAAAATAAATAAAAACGCAGAATGCCAAAATTACTATTTCTGTTGGTATCATCTTTATATATTCTCGCATTTTTAGCTGAAATTATTGTTGACAGCTAAATAAAAAATATGTGATAAGATAAGATAATATAATCTAAATTTTCTAAAATTTCACATGTTTGTATGTAATTGTTAACAAGCCCTTTTTATCCTTGTATCTTGAATGGAGTGGCAAACTTTAGTTTCTTTTATTTCTTCTGGTCCAATTAAATGTATATCATTTAATAAACGTCAAGACACAGCCAAGCTCAAGATCAAATCTGACGTCAGTGCAAACTAAAAGAGGACATACTGATGTTCTGTTAATTGAATTAGTCACTAAAAAAGCAAGTTTGAACAACTTTTGTGTTGTGTTGATTTTGTGTAATCAATGCTTTCGTTAAAAAAATTCCGCCAGTTTCATTGAACTTGATTAATGATTTTGATTGGAAAACGCTGAGTCCTCGAGCCTAGTCTACTGAGACTACTTTGTAAATCAAAAGCAGACAAACGTTCAGTGGTTTGACACCAGTGTCTTAAATAATAAACAAACCGCGATATAACAACAATTCGGTTAAAAACGGCAACTCTTTTCACAGACAATTCATAACTTGGTGACCTTGCTTTAAGATGGTCTATATTTAAAGACAATAAGATAAACATAAATCAACTAAGATCTGCGCTACTTAACACACTTTTGCTAAATGTAAGGTATCACTTTTCCACTCAGAGACATTTGATGTAAATTTATATTATACAAATAATACCAATTATGGGACCAGAGATGGGCAAGCCTATTACTCAAGTAACTCATATTTTTAATAATTATTAAAAATAATAAAACCAAGTAGTTCAAAATTGTGTATTTATCTCATAAAAAGGACTGTCTTTAGCTAAAAATACAGATACTATAGTTATTATTGGGAAAAAAGTAAAAAATATGCATTTTTACTCAGAAAATAATTGAAAAGTAATGGAATTTTTAATTTACCATTACTTTGTAACTAAAATTAATTTATAAATTCGAAGTTAACAAAAGTAAGATAATAAAAAATTGATTATTCGTCTCTACAACTTGCTAAATAACAAAGAAGTTTTCAATTATTTAAGGTGATACTATTATTAAGATAAAATAGTCAGAATTTGATGAAAATGTGTAAATACCTTAATTTAGTAAGTTTCTACAATTCCTCAAAATTTCAAAATATAATTGATAATTGATAATTAACTAACGATAGAACCACCTTAAACAATTAATAATATTTTTCCAATTTTTAAAATTTAAAATAAGTAATTGGGTAATTATTTTTGCTCATCTCTGTATAGGACATTGAAGGGTCAAATTTTATCATTAACAATTATACAATCCCATAAGAAATTGCTCCGTTCTAAAAACTAAATGTAACATTCATATTAGTTTTTTTATATTTTATATAGGCATTTGTTTACTTTGTCTTAAATGTATTCTATCAAAAATGAATATTTTGTTTAAAATAATAAAAGTGCAAGAAATTCCATGGAATATTTGTAATTAAACCAGAATTTTTTCTTTATTTTAATTTGTAACAATAACTTTTATAACTATAAAAAAACAATCCAATTTTTATTTTTTAAAAAATATATTTCATTTTTGATTGTACTAAATTGTACGAAGTTTTAATTAAATATGATCATACTTTGATCAACATTTCTACATTTTTACTATTTTTAATCGTATTATGGATCAATCAATAAAAATTTATTAAATTTTCAATAAAATATTTTATATTATGCTATATACTATATAAGAAAAGAAATAATATGTTTTAAGTAATTTTGTTTACAGTAAAAATTAGAATAAAATTTTTATCAGTGATTGTATACAATATTTAATTAGCCAAATTATACAATTTTAACAAAGATGTTAACAAAGATGATTAATTTTTTCTTATTTTTCGAATTATAAATTGTTCATGTTTAGATTTAAAAAGTGATTATATAATGATTATGATTTATCGAAATATAATTTCACTTAACTCATCAAATATTGATTTACTTACCTAATCAATATTTAATCAAAATTGTAACCGATTTGGATATATGATTTACATATTTTTCATCATACATATATTTATACTCAATTTGAGTAACTTGCAAATTACAAATAAACGCAAAAAACCAAAATATATTTTTTTTTTCCTATTTTTTCTGACAGCGTAACCTCAGAGGAACGACATTCCAAAAAATGCCGTAAAAAATAGGCAAAAATCAAATTTATTTCATAAATGTTCAATACAAATATTTTAAAAAGTTCCATCTTTTATTAGAATTTTTATGAATATCATCCCTCTGGGGTCGCTTTGTCGGGGAAAATAGGAAAAATTAACTTGTGACAAAAACCAATCTCATTTTTATTTTTTGCTTAAAATAATTACTCAAAACACGTGATTCAGTTAAAAAAAACGCTGGTAAAAGTGATCATAATAACAGAAAGTCATTGTTAAAAATCATTTAAATAATCAAAGTGATCTTTTATGGTTAAAATAATTATTTAGATAATGAATCTATCTTCTAACTATCTAATATCGTCAATGGTGCTATTCATTTTTCTGAGTGTACTTAAGTATAAGTAGATCTACATACTTCGAGCAATATTCAATCGTAAGAAAACTTGAAAAATTGACTTTTTGATCATTAAAGAAAAGTTCCAACATCCGACAACGTCATTTTAACTTGAGATACATATGGTCAAATTTATCAACTCAGTAACAAAGCGTGTTGTTAAAAACCGGCATAGTTTTAAAATGTATCTAGCACAAAATTACAATATTTATTTGTTGTTCTATATTAACGTTATTAAAGCAATGATTATATTTAAAATTATAAACAGTAAATGGTGCAATAAAGATCCGATGTTTGAATGGTAATAGTATGTATTATGTATGTAATAATGGATCAGCTTAAGCAGTTTTTATACGAAATAAGCAGAACCGTTATAGTAGCTACAGTTCTTCTGTATTTACAGTAGTAATATGTTTAGCTGTAATATCTACATAGTTTTTTTCTTAACGAAAATACATTGGAAAAATTTACCACTATTTTTAAAATGTATTTTTTAATATTTCTAAGATAAATGAACTTATGTTATTATAGATATTTAAAATATTTTTGGTTTTGTCAAATCAACATCCTCAATGTAATGAAAATTGACTTCATTGATCCCGTCAGCTACAAAAATAAACATTAACATTATAAATAATAGATAACTTATAAAAATGTAGTTTTCGTAAAGAAAACTAAACAATACAAACATTCAATTTGAAATCTTGAAACTTATATATATACCAAATAGCTTATACAATTTTCAACAGAACTGTTTTTTGTTTAATTATATATAATTAAACAGAAATAGTTCTTCAAATCATCACCTCATATAACTTAATAATGAATTATTGCTGATATAATAATTATAAGCACTTAAGGCGATATATCATGTTTGCTGCACCAAAGTTACTGTCTTTTATAATTTTTTGATGATGAATTTAATGTTGTAATAATAATCCAGACATTCTTTGTTAATGGGAAAATGTTTTAGTAAAAGAAAAACTAATTTTTTATCCTTACTTTTGACTGTCAAACTGCCAAAAGATTTTTAATAACCTAACATTGAGAAACAAGTTTTTGGCAGTTTGACAGCCAAAAGTAAGGATAAAAAATTAATTTTTCTTTCACTAAAACATTTTCCCATAAACAAAGAATGTCTGGATTATTATTACAACATTAAATTCATCATCAAAAAATTCTAAATTAAAAAGACACTAACTTCAGTGCAGCAAACTTGATATATCGCCTTAATTGTGTGAGCAATTCAACAAGTAATTATAACATCTTTTCATTGTTACAGTTATATTATTAATTTGACTATTCGATATTAATAATTACACTTACATTTGATTTAAGCGAATATTAATTTATAAAATAAGGCTAATAAGGAAGTTGTGTTTTCTGTTGTGAAAATCTTTTTCAATCCTATAAGTACAATTTGTCGTGCAGTTATTGCATGTTAACACACCTTACTACAATTAATTAAGATATTTATATTGTAAGTTAATTTTAATATTTTTCACAAGATTTAAGGAACATGAAAACTTAGAAGACTTTATAAAAACATATAATAGTATGAACTTTTTCACTCAGAAAAAAAATATAAAAAAAATTACTAGACTCTGTAGCAATGTCAGGACAAAACAAAGTATTATCAAAAAATTACTAGGCTTTTACGTAATAATTCCTGAGTTTTCAAGAAAATTTAAGAAAATTTTATCAAACATTATTGAAAATACAATTATTAATACTAAAAAGTCGAGTAATTTTGTTTTGTCCTGACATTGCTACAGAGTCTAGTAATTTTTTATATATTGTTTCTATTAGTGTATTTATATTTACAATAATTTTCTGTTTAGGCTGTATAAAGTTATTATGTGTAACAGCAATAGTCCAAAATATATGTTATAGGCACGTAGGACTCACTAAGCCGAAAAACGGGTACAAACTGTAGTTACTGTGAATAAAATGTTTATTATTGTTTTAGACATAAATTGTATTTTCTGCAACAACATCGATTACAACACTGTTTAGTATTGCTAATAAAACTGCGAGCAGTTTTCTCTATGTATAGTCTAAGTTGAGGCAGTGACGCTTATTTTAAAACTAATACACATATGACCAAACAATTATTCTTTTACGTCATTTCACTAGAACTTGATTTACTTAGCATTTGTGTTTCTTAAAACGAAAGTCACTCTTTCAGTACGAAAAGTAACTTTCAGGCAATATTTTTGATTAAAAATGTAATGAGAATCAATTGATCATATAATTGTTAATAACAAATGTGTATTTAAAATACACATATATAAAATATATAAATAAAAAATAAGAGTAAGCATTTTTTAAATTCACAAAATAATACACATTTTTTTTTAAATCATAATTAAGAACGATAAAATGTATTTTTCTAATCCATTATTTAAACTTGTTTCTCAAATTGTGTAAATACTATTAAAATATTCAAAATTACAACAACATCAAGTAAAAAACAATACAAATAACTTATGTTACTAAAAGTAGATTTGTTTAATTTAAGAGCGAATTCCAAATTAATAAATGTGCTGCCTCAGTCTATCTCCGGCGTGCTTACGTTGAGAAATTTTGCAGTTAAACAAGAAGAAATCCTACATTCATGTAAATAATTCTCAAAAGTTTGTCACTTTATACTCAAATTGAATAAATACCAAAATACAGAAAAAGCAAATTTTACCAACTGAATAGTAAAATACGAAATAAAAGTAACAATCTTTAATCATTTCATTCGAAATCCTCCTTTTTATATTAATAATAAAAATGAATGCCCTTATTATATGGTATTCTCCTATTTTTAATCGTAAAACCTCTATTAAATAACAAATATAAATCTTAAACAATTGTTTCTCTGTGTAATTGAAAGATCGTCTTATTTGTTTAATTATTAATAATAAAAGTTGAATACATGCCTACGTGAAATGTTAACGTTTAACAATTCAAATCATATCTGAAAATAACATAGGCAAAAACAGGGTGCCTCAACGTTTGTCATATTGTCCTCCCATTGTATTTAAAGTTAAAAACAAAAAGCCAAAAGTTGAAGCTTATTCTATACACACACACACAGCTTGCAGGTGTGCAAATAAATAAAGGTCGGACGTTAGCGGCTGCATGGGGTGGGTTTGGTTAAAGGGTGGTGGGAATAAGCAAGGTTTAGGTTGGCTGTTGATAGAGATTTGATTGATGTTACCTTCGCAGATGGACCACGGCTGTAAGATGGTCCAGATTATGTCAGTGCAGCTATGGCAGGTTGCTGGCTTCGAGTAATTTTTTTTGCTGAAGCTGTGTCCATGGTTGAATGGAGTCTCAACCGACGCCATATTCCCCGTTCCTCCGCGGCACCGCTCACGCCAGATTTTCACCGTGAAGCAAGGCAGGGCGCGCCGCGCAACGACATATTATATATTACATGCTAGCAATCACTACGTAATCTCGAAACCGTACGCGTACATTGCGTTGCTGGCGTAGCCTTTGCCTCGAAAATGACCTATCCTCATCAACCAGCGGCCTTACATGTTGCCTCAGGCACATTTCCGTGCCACTTTGCGAGCCCTCCACGTTCTCCTTCGCGTCCTCTTCGTCGTCTTCGTCGTGTTTTCGTTTTCCTTGTTTCACACACACGACTTTGTTCCTCAGAACTTTGTCTCCTCTTCGCAACGATGACTTTGTCAAATAATTGCCCTTTTGCTTTGATTGCGATTGGATTTCAGCGAGTCACATCAAAATGAACAAAGCAGCACTCGCAACCGAGGCATACGCGCATCCGAGGCTCGGCGCGAGCACCGATGAGCACCAATTTGTTCGCCTTCGCTCCGAATCCCGCTCCTGCCAACACTGCGATAATATTTGCACCTTAGTCAACTTGCGACTATCGGCGCCAGCAATGACGAGACACCCCGCACAAAACCAATGCAGCCTGCGCGCCAGCGCCGCGCGAAAACCGAAGCTTTACGTTCCAACACGAATTCCAAATTCAAATTATTTTACATTCAGAATCATTCAGAGTCTTTTTAAATGTTTCAATAGCTCGAACTAATATTCAAGTCAAGGTAGCATCATTCGAAATACTACTTTTTAAATAAAATCATATTTGTATGAATTGTTACTATGAAGTAACAACTAAAGTATTTCGTTATCATTAATATATATTTTACTATTACAATTACGTTTTTTTAATTTTTACTGCAATCGTATATTTGCTTATTTTAATGATCGATTCATTTATCTTTTAATTATCTATAAAATAATATTCAAAGTAAAAAATATTTTGCATAAATAATCTATGTTATAGTATGTAGTATATAATTCCAATTTTTAGAATCTTTAATAATAATCAAATTTATTATATTAACGTGCGTATAGATCGAAATTATTATTCTATTCTTTGAACAAATATATAGATTACAAATGTTGTGTCTCTTGATCACAAGTATTCAAGTTTTGATTCAAGTTTCTTTTGACATTAAACATAATTCAATTATAACGCTAAAACCTACACTAAGAAAACTCATAGAGTAAAATTTATTAGCATTCTAATAAAACTGGGATACTCTTGCTCAGATTTTAAATAATATAATTTATTTTATCTCTTTCATTAACATCTATACTAAATTTATTAGGCAGAATCATAAATTTAGTATAGATGTTAAT
>JABFPJ010004912.1:0-12962 GCA_022817425.1 Gryon sp. ZL-2020 | reverse complement strand
CAAAAAAAAAAAAAAAAAAAAAAATGAATGAATCATTTGACAAAGGGGGCATAAATGACAAGTGGGTGTTTGTATATATAAAAAACCTGATTGTAAATAAAACTAATTTATTGCTTTTTTTGTATTGTTTTTTCTTTCTGAAAAATTATCAACATCGTTTTTAGAAAAACAATTCTAATTTTTCTGATGTTTATTCTTTAAATTAATAAAAAAATAATACTTCATTTCTATCTTTATTATTTTAACATTTCATAGTTTATTAAAAATGTACAACATTATGTAATATTTTTTTAATTATAATTACACTAAAAACCCGCGCTAAACCGGGAATTGAACTAGAAACAAACGACATATTTACAATATATTGTTTAACTAAATGTCATAATTATTTTTAATTAGACTTTCATTTATTTTCATGTAAATTTTAAAGAAAACAACAAATAGAATGACGCGACGGTCGACATCCGAAGCTGCACAGAAGGCGCCACTGAAAGAAGAATGGCCAGCTTTACCAACGCCGCAGCTACACACACAGCAACAACAACAACAAAAGAATGCATCGCAACAGCCATCACAGCAACAACTTATACCGGTCTCGGTGCACCAACAAAAGTTGCAAACACCACAGCTGGATACAAAGCAACAGGAACAGAAGACTACATCACAGCAGCAGGAATTGCCATTGCAGTTATCACAGCAACCACAGCGACTAATACCGTTATCACAACAACAACAACAATTGCAACAGCAGAAATTGCAAATGCCGCAGCTGCACACACAAGAGCAACTACAACAGCAACAAAAGATTGCACCTCAGCAACAAAAAATTGCACCTCAGCAACAACAGCACCAACAGTTGCCTTTCCAACTGGCACAACAACAAGTGCCACAACAACTACACTTACAAAAACAGCAGCACTTGCAGCAACAACAGCACTTGCAACAACAACAGCACTTGCAACAACAGAATTTGGAGTTACCGCAGCCATAGAGGCAACAACCGCATAAACAACAGATTCTATCGCACCAGCAGCAGTTACCACAAAATGTAAAGCTAACGCAAGTACATTTGCGTAGCAAGCAACATGTGCGGATCGACTCTCAGTTGAACAAAGTAGCTTCCTCTAAAAGCACTGAGTCCGCAGTTTCTGGGCACAAAGAACGCGTCAGCCCTCAACGCCGAGAGCTAAATGATACTTTGCACCAGGAGTGCAGTGAATCTCATGTAGAGCGCGCTAGCTCTCATGATAGCGAAGACAGTGGTTGTCGTCGTCGAGAACGCGCTGGATCTCGACGTGTCAAGCATAGCGACTCTCGTCATCGGAACCGTGCTGGATCTCATCATAGCGCACACAGCAGTTCTCTTGCCCGAGACCGCACTGGATCTCGACGTAGCGAGCCCAGGGACCCATACCGTCGAAAGCGCGCTGGATCTGAACGTAGTGAACGTAGTTACTCTCGCCATCAATGCCGTTCTCGATCTCGTCGTGAGCGCAGCAATTCTCCTCGTCAAGAGCGGGCTGAAGAACGTAGCAACTCTCGTCGCCAAAAGCACGCTGACTTACGTCAACGAGACCGCAGTGACTCTCGTCAACGAGGTCGCTGCGACACTCGTCATCGAAACCGCAGCGACTCCCGTCATCGAGGCCGCAGCGACTCCCGTCATCGAGGCCGCAGCGACTCCCGTCATCGAGGCCGCAGCGACTCCCGTCATCGAGGCCGCAGCGACTCCCGCCATCGAGGCCGCAGCGACTCCCGCCATCGAGGCCGCAGCGAGTCTCACCATCGAGGTCGCAGCGATTCTCGTCATGGAGGCCGCAGCGACTCCCGCCATCGAGGCCGCAGCGACTGTCGTCGAGAGCGCAGGAGCTTTCGTCATCGAGAACGCGCTGAATTTCGCCATAGGACTCACGGAGACACTCGACACCGAGACAGCGCTGATTCTCGACGAAGCAACCGCGATGACTCACATCGGCGAGAGCGGAATAACTCTAGGTGCAAAGAGCGTTCCTACTCATGGAACCGCAATCGTGATGATTTTCA
Source organism: Gryon sp. ZL-2020 (assembly GCA_022817425.1). Classification (NCBI taxonomy): domain Eukaryota; kingdom Metazoa; phylum Arthropoda; class Insecta; order Hymenoptera; family Scelionidae; genus Gryon; species Gryon sp. ZL-2020. The sequence goes on along the minus strand of JABFPJ010004912.1, from coordinate 10,919 downwards.
ACGTGGTTCCGTAAGGCATCCTCTCAAATCGGGGGGATTTCAACCGATCCGAGGACGTGGTGGGCGGATCCTCAATGAAAAACAAGTAATTTAACTTCTTATTACTTAAATTAGCTTGTTATAATTAAAAGCAAATAATTATTAACTTCAAATCTATTTTCGTACATTTTGATTTAAATCAAAAGTTGCTCTTTCATTTCATTTAAATTAAAGTGTGTGTAAATTTTACATATTAATATGTGTGTAAGTTTCACAGTTTCAAATATGTAATGTACTATTTCCTGCTACTAGGCGGAAAGTCGTACTTTTCGTGGCCGTTTTCGGGGTGGAAAGTAGCTCATTTCATAGTAGTATGAAAAGTAGTACTTTTCATACGAGTAGAAACACATGACGTATGTAAAGTACTCCTTTCCGCCTAGTAGCAAGAAAAATAAAATGTGTAACTTGAGTGAAAAATGCGACTTTGCTCGTAGTTTGACAGACCTCGCTTTGCTAGGACTGTCAATTCTACTCGCGAAAAGTTGCATTTTTTACCCTAGTTACACAATGTACTATTAGCTTGCATAAATTCTTTATATTCCAAAATGTAAACTATTTAAAGTAATATTATTAAATTAATGTTCATGATTCATGATTGACAATATTTTGAAACGTAAAGATTGAATTCTTTGTCAAAAATGTAATATTGTCATGAAAATGTGACTTTTAGTCAAGTAATAATTTTTGCATTTTTCCTTTTTTAGGCGGAGCGGAAAATGTTGCGGACGGTAGAAAAACGATGGAGGGATGCGGAAAAAAGAAAAATCATAAACGCGGCATTGGCTTCCGCTTCGCAGTTTATGAATGCAAGTTCGCTGTCATCAGTACTGCAGACGCACACTGTACCCCAGATGCAAACTGTACCACAAACGCAAGCCATGCCACAAACCCAAACTGTACCACAGATGGCGTCAGTACCACAAGCGTTGGCATCGGCATTGCGTTGGCCTATTTAATGTTCATATTAGGAGAAGAGCCGGTATTTGAAGCCGGATTTATACTCTGCTTCAAGAGTTAGATTATTTCAAGTTGAAAAATTCTTGTCTGGAATAATCTGAAAATTGCAACGGAAAAATTTAATTTAAGTTCAAAATTACATATGAATTCAGGTTGAAATATCTTGAAATTTTGAAATGTCATATGAATTTGGGATGAAATAACTTAAAATTATATTAATGTAAATTGTAATCGAAATTTCGAGTTATTTCAAGCTGACTTCATATTCAACTTTGAACTCAACTTCAATTATTCTGTTGTAATTTTAAGATTATTCCAGGCAAGACATTTTCGAGCTGAATTTATCTGACTCTTCAACCAGGGTAGTTAACGTTCATTCTATAATTTTTAATTATTTTTAGTTTATATAGTTACGTTAGAAATTGTTTTATTTTTCCAATCCTAAAATTATGTTTGAACTATTTGATTTTCAAGATAACTATTATTACTTTCATAAATTCTATGTCCTTCGTTTTGCATTTTCTTAAAACATTGTCATTTATAATTACTAATTGCTATACTTAATTGTTCACCTTGCGCATTATAATTTTATATTAATCACGAAATACTGCATATCAACAAATATACATTTGGACACAAAATTCACCCCCGGATCTATGTCAAAATCTATGTCGGATTTTTCTAACAGTACTTTTTTTATTATGTTGGTTTACACCGTGATTCGAATATAATATCATAGTTACAGTGTTAGATTAGTATTGTACTTTGTTTAACAAGTTTGTATTTTATTTTCGTTTATGAATAATTTTCAATTTTATAATAAAATATAATTCTCAATAAAAAAGAAAAATTCATTTATTAATACATAGTAGGCATGTGCGAGCCTAACATCCAGCTTTTGTCTCGTATTAATATAAAATGTTATAACTTGGAAAAAATATCGTTGTACATGAATCGTATGGAATTTTTGAAAGTATTGATACAACTTTTTGTTGAAAATTGTAAGATTTCTGGGAGTTATTCAAGATTAAGTTCAAAAAGCTCGATAAATGCTCGACTTAGGCCCGACGTCGGTCCGAGTAATTATTAATTAAAAAATATGTCAGAAGTCACATATTATTACTTATTTTAAATAAATTTCAATATTTTCTAAGCAAATTGATTCATTCGCCCCTTAAAAATACACTTTATAAAATGTCGGGCCTAAGCTCGCACATGCCTAATACATAGTTAACAGATACTTTAGCAAATAATCAATGAAACATGTTTTATAAACATTTATGGACAACAAACTAACATTTCTTACACGCTAACAAATACACAATTTTTTCAAGTTTATTACAGTATTTATTCAAGTTTACTTCTAATCATATGTTAAAATTCTTAAATTATTTATTGCCATTTCATGTATATTCTGCATTAGTTGTTGTATTTTAGTATAAATATGTAATGTAATTTAATTTTATAATATGTGATTCAAATAATGGCGCGAAATTTTAAAGATAATAGAACGCCATCTTTCGTTTTTACGCAGCCTCTTCAAGGCTGCCTTTCTTCAGCCTCTTCTAAAAAATGCAAAAAAAAGTTTATTTTACGCGATAAATAATTACTGTGTTTCGAATTCATACACTTTTAAGAGAAGTGTATATTATAAAACTGTGATAACACTTAAATTTGATTGTGATAAGTGAATAAAAGTGTATTTTTGTGACTGCATCAAATACACCCATTTTTTACAGTGATTTACGTAACTTTTTTATTTTTATTTGAACATTTTTTATTTGTTTTGTTTTATTTCTTGTTTTTTGTAATATGGGCCACAAGAAAGCTAGAGGTGTTCGACGGCCTACCACAGGATCTGGTTCCCGGGCTATGAGGAACAAGAAAAAGTAAATACAAATTCTGTTTTGCTAACGGACATTTTTACTTTTGTAGTGAAGTACCCATTGTTTGTATAGATTTGTGGTTTCCATTATTTGGCAATCAATGTATGACGCAAATTAAATTGATTTAATTTACAAATGATTAACTTTAATTAACATTGAAATTTCATATTTATTTTCATAAAATGTTCTCTTTTCTGGTTATGAAGTCATTAGTATGTACGCCTAGTTTTTACATCAATAAGTTTCTTTAGTATTTAATTTTTGTTTATTTTTTTCCAAAATAGACATACAGTTTTTCAATGTATAAGTTTGAAAAAAAAAATAAATTTTTCAAAAGTTGATTGGATATCTATATATTTTTCGCGAGAATCATTAATATAAATAAATCTTAATAAAAATGTTATTGAAATTAATTTGATTTCTAAAGAATATTATTTACAATTATTATTGTTTAATATTATTTATACATATTTTCCATAAACACATACACAAAATAAAAATATTGCATGCATTAAAATTTATATTTTTGTTTATAATTTATATAAGTAGTGTGCCAGTTTATGAAAACAACTAATCTATACAAATATTGAAGTCTGCTCGGACGCAAAGCAATATAGCTAATTTATGTTTATAATTTATAGTTTTTTTACGTGAATTCAGTTTTACTTCTAATTCATGCTTTTTTTCTTTTTTCTTTTCTTTTTATTTTACTTTTCTTGTATTATTTTAGTAAAAGCTATAATTATATAAAAGCTATGATTTTAATTGGTAAGAATTTAATGAAAGCTCGGATACAAGAGGTTTAAAGTACATTTACACATTTACTTGTTTACATTGTGCGTTTTTTTATCTTTATTTTTTTGGCTATGTATTTCAAGTAAATATGTAACATGTCTCCCACCTTCTAAGAGAAAGGGGCGTTGCAATATATGAAAATTATTTTTAAGAATTTTGTACTGAACAATATGTGGAGTTAAATTTGGCGAAAAAAATGTGTTAGCTCATATATAGTTAGATTTTTACATTTGTATATGCGATATTTTAGATATTCCATTAGCTCAAATTATTCGATCAGAATATTAACAAAGAAATTATCATTTGAAACCTTTATCTCAGTCAGTTTTCCTTGTACAGACTTAAACATTTTATGAAATTTTTAATCTCTTTTATATGGATACTTTTTGATTCCTATTTTTTACATAAAGTTACATATATTTTACGTGAAGAAATTTAATTTGGTATAAACTTGACACTCATTACTAGCGGCAATCATCAAACATAACTCTTTACTAATAATCATGACATCGTGACACTGTCTCATTGGTACACTCTCTGATGTTTTTCTCTCTGGCAAAGAATCGCCAAATTATCTTGCACCAGTTCTGGGTTTCGAACGTCGGCGCGTAACAATGGGGCATTAATGAGCCAATACTAGCTGCCAAGGCTTATTTATAATAATGGAAAAGTAAAAGTATTAAAAAGATAATTTTTAATAATGAAAAAGGGTCATCTTTTACTCTTAGACCGTAATTGTTTGTTTTTATATTATTAAAGGTTACACTGAGGGAAATTCCGAACTATTATGGCATGGCAGTTGTCACTCAATTTTAGTAAGACTTCCATGCTCTAGTTACTAGATGTTTATGCTGAAATCGCATGAATTCATACAAATTTGGCATAAATCTCACACTTATATTGCGTGACAACCTTTATGCTACGATTGCTTGAAAATTCATGCTAAAATGGCATGAATTCATGAAAATTTGGCATCAACTTCACGCTAATATTGTGTGGCGGAGTTCATGCTATTGTAGCGTATTACTTCATGCGATATTAGCTCGGGAGTTCCCTCAGTGTATCATTACATTTTAACTCGTTTAAAAATTTGTATTTCATTTTTTTAATTCTTCGATGTTGGGAATTGTACGGTCCGGTCCTTGCGGTTACTGGTCTCATACTTTACCCCATCTCCAGGGCGCCTTTAAAATTATTCCACTTAAAACATAAATATAATCTGCTGCGCTTTACGCCAGTCCCAACACTGGCAAGATGAAAGTTACACTTTTAAATTTATTTATTATTTATACACTAACAACATTATTTATAATTACGAATTGACATTTTATTTCTAAATAATATTTTGTTTAATTTTAATTTAAGAATCATTTGATAATACTTATTAATATTATTATTAAATGTGAAAACTAAACAAAAAAACTTAAGTATTATATTTTTTCGGTATTTTGTAGTATTCATTTGCAAGAAATTAAGAATGAAGATAATATTATAAATAAAAAAACAATTTTACAATGAAAGTAAAATCGATAATTTTGCTGCAAAATAGACACTTGACCGCCCTGGTTAAAGGATCATAATGTTTCATAGATAAAATTGCATCTATAAAATACTATAAAATTTGCAACAGGAATTTCATAAAAAATATAACATTGATTTAAATGTAACTATTTATGAAAGTCAGTTTTTGTACTTATTTATTTAAAGTCAGATTTTTATGTTTAATTTAGACAAAGAATTTCTTCAGAATTAATCTTTTTGTGATTATTTTTACACAATTAATGTATCAGGGGGCGCGCCAGCACCCCGACGAGCCAAGGTGCTAAGCAACACTATTTTCTGTGATTTTGGTCGACATAACCTCAATCGCATGATTATCGCCCGTTTTTTTACACTTAAAATACATCTTTATAGTTACATTATCTAATTTTGATTTTATTTTATCCTAATAACAAAAATAGTTTATAAAAAAAGTCAGCGAATATCATATTTCGCACATTTTAATTTTGACTTTACGTTACCTGTCAAAAATAAAATGAAATTTTGTTCTCATTACTACATTTTGTCTTACCATGGTGACCTTTGTCTTACCATGAAGTAAGGCACATATGTCACTTTTCGTCTAGTCACTGCAAATAGCGAATATTTCAATAAACGTGGGAATTTGAATTCGAGTATGAGAGTTATTATTAATTATGAAAACTTTTATACAAATACAATATTTATTTTACAATTACAATCATTTTGATTTTATGATTATTATGATTATAATATTTGAGTGGTATTTTTTATTTTTGTAGTAATTTTAAGAACATTTAATGAAAAATAAACAACAATAATTCTTAAATAGTTTTATCGACAAATTCAAAATAATGTGAAGTCAAAATTGTATAATAATTTTCGTGAAAATTAACAAAATTACCTTACAAATATAAAAAATGGACGAGCCAAGGTGTTTGACTGCATACTTTTACCTTATGGTGGGAGTAGCGATAACTCAAAATAGTCAAATTTTGCAGAAAATTCACAAGTTCATTCTACAAAAACTTACGTTAGAATTGTCAAAATTATAGAGTCAATGACCTATCACAGTTGATAAATTTAATAACGAAATTGCAATAAAAATATGTTATGTGTATAGAAAACAGGGTCGAAAAAAATACAATTTTTGAAATAACTCGTTTACTCATAGTCAGATTCGAATGAACATTAAAATAAACACGTTACTTATAGTAAAGGAGAATTTATGCAAAAACTAAAACAATTCACCGTTTAGTTTTATAGTTATCAGAAGTCAAAGTGCAAAACCCAGCGTTTCTTTGCTATTTCGACAAGGGCCCTCAATTTTGTGTGTGTTTAATTATACTGTTTTCTTACACATTTGTACTTTATATGTTAGAAATAAATTTTAATACTCATCTGAACTATTCATGAATATTTAAATCAAATAATACAATTTTTATCTATAAATAAAGTTATGAACCCTAAAATTACGCTTCCTACCGCTACTCCTACCTTAAACTATATTAATTTTAAAACATATAAATAATCTTAATACTATAATCTATAAATGAATTAAAAACTATAAAATTAAAAAGAAATAAACTATAGAAAAATAAACAGAATAAATTCAACATCAACAAAATGATTAAATTATTTTGGCGGGAAAATAGACCAAATTCAAAATAAAAATAATAATTAAATTATTTTCGCGGCTAAAGAGACCAAATTCAAAATCAAAATAATAATTAACTAATTTTTGCGGCAAATGAGACCAAATTTAAAATTAAACTGATAAATAAATTATTTTGGCGGGTTTCACACCTTTATTATACAGAAATTAGAAGAAGGAATATATTTTAAATAATTTTTTATTTAGATTTGTGGGTTTTTTGTATACTTGGTTCATTACATGATTTCACATGTTTTTTTATGTTTAAAATCTGAATGTGTTGTTAAAGGTTTTGGTGATAATATAGTTTAGGGTAAAGAGAATACTATAGACACGTTGGCTCGCCATATTTTTACCTTTGTAAGGTAACTTTTAGTTGTTTAATATTTTATAAATTTAAAGTATTTTTTTTGAATGTATTTTATGGTTTATAGTTTTATATATTCGATTATATTCTATTGAATATCATATTTTAAATTTGAACGGTTGGCGAACATTGAAATCAATCCATCGACCGATCGATCGGTCGAAGTGCGTGCGCATTTGTGATTACGTGTCCAACTTCAGAGTAAGCATAACTTTTTAAGAATAAATAATAAAAAATAAGTAGAATATTTTGGTCATTAGATGATGAAGGTCGCAATATGACATTTTGAAGAAAAATGTCAAATTGACTAATTTAATCAATTTTTCGAAAAAAATGTAGCGTGTTTTAACGCCAATGTAAACGATTTTATCCTAATCATACTAATCCTACTAATATATAAACATGAATGTATGAATTCATATTTATATGAATATGATTAAATTTTCAGAGAACAACTACCTGAACTCCTCTAAATTGCCGTAAGCTATATACAATTGCGATATATAAAGTACAGACTCTCATGTCCGGGCCAATTATTGTGGGACTCGTTCGAAGACCCTACTCCACTAAACCACCTACGTCTTTCTTCAAATAACAGTTCCCTCGAGGCACTTTTGTCAGAGACTACTTCTTGGGGGACATAGGGCTTACGCTCCTACTCGGCTGGGCAATTGTTATCCGCAATCGTACCGCTTTTCAGCAGACCATTCCGCTTTTCGGCAGAAACTCCGCTACTCAGCAGAAAACTCCGCTTTTCAGCAGGAAACTCTTCTCTTCAGTAAAGACTCCGCTTTTCAGCAGGGAACTCTGCTTTTCAGCAGGAGTCGAATCGCTTTCCAGCAGACCCAGTCTACCATTGTCCGCTTTCCAGCAGACAACTCAGCTTTTCAGCATAAAGCTCCGCTTTTCAGCAAGGAACTCTTCTCTTCAGTAAAGACTCCGCTTTTCAGCAGGGAACTCCGCTTTTCAGCAGGAGTCGAATCGTTTTTCAGCAGACCCAGTCTACCATTGTCCGCTTTTCAGCAGGAAGCTCTTCTCTTCAGTAAAGACTCCGCTTTTCAGCAGGAGTCGGATCGCTTTCCAGCAGACCCAGTCTACCATGACGTGCGTCAAGGTGCTATTTCGCAAGAGAAGACATTATTGGTTCATTATTGGTGATTATCTCTGCGCCTGAGCTCTTTTATGAAATTTGCTGCATAGTTGGATGCAGCATTCCATTTATATTGCGCTTCTAACATCGCTTGAACAAGATCTTCCGGTGTCACTGTGCGCTCCAGAACTAGAGTGAGTTCCTCGCGCTCTGGTGCGAACCGTGGACACACGAAAAACACGTGTTCCACGGTTTCTTCAATAACCTAGGAAGCCGGTCAGGCGGGCTCGCTATCCAGTCCAAAACGGTGTTGGTAAGCACGAAAGCAACCATGTCCCGTAAGCAGTTGTGTGAGGTAGTGGTCCACTTCACCATGTTTTCTGCCAGTCCACGTGGCGATATCTGGAATCAGGCGGTAAGTCCACCTGCCTTGTTCGGAATTCATCCATCGGTTTTGCCAAGTAGTCAACGTGACTTCTTTTTCTTCACCAGAGACATCAAGACCTGTCTCACGTCTTCTGCGGTATATCCTATTCCGCTCATCTTCCAACAAGTCAATTGTGCGCATAGAAGCTATAACGCAGACCGCATCGTATGATACCGTTCGAAAAGATTGCGTAACTCGCAACGCATTTCTGCGGTAAACACACGATAACAGTCTTGCGTATGCTTTAACAGTCAATACACTAGACCACACTGGGTGCACTAATATTGGGCATCAATCGTGATAACGCGTTTGTGACTTGCGCTGCTTTCTTACTAACTCTGATAATGTGTTCTTTGAACCGTAGCCTTTCATCGATTTGCACTCCGTGATATCTCAGTGAGGCTTGTGATCGTATGTCTGTATCCCCAACTGTTAGGGTAATAGACTCTCGGATCTTTCTGCCAGTAACCAGCACCACTTCAGTCTTATGGTCTGCTAGTTTTAATCCTACTGACGAAAGCCACTGGCGAATTCGGGCGATAGCATTATTTGCATCCCCTTCAATATTCTCAAGATGCTTTCCAACTATAACTACTGCAACGTCGTCTGCGAAGCCAATTGTCTTAACAGTATCAAGCACTTGCAGTTGAAGTACTGCATCATACATTATGTTCCACAAGACTGGTCCCAAAACCGAGCCTTGTGGAACACCTCCTGTAATGTTGTACATCTTTTTACCGGCCTCAGTCGTTCGAACCTGCATATGTTGTAACGCTGCCATGATGCTATTCCATCTGGCAGAGTTGAACGCATTTTTAACATCGAGAGTTACTATGGCACAGTACTTTTTAGAGCCGCGTCTCCAGCGCCTTCCTGATATTGCTTCACGTGCAATGCTCACAACATTGTCTATCGCATCTACTGTCGATCTTGCCTTTCTGAAGCCAAACTGGCTGTTTGAGAGGCCATGCACTTCTTCACTGACTTCCTGCAGTCTGTAGGAAATAATTTTTTCCAATACCTTTCCGGCAGTGTCTAGCAAGCAGATGGGCCGGTATGAGGATGGATCTTTCGGCAATTTGTTGCTTTTTGGCAAAAGAACTAGACGTTGCTGCTTCCACTTGACAGGAAAGGTACCCTCACGAAGACAGGAATTATAGACTTCGCAGAAGAGATCTGGTCGCACGCCAATGGCGACTTTCAGCGCAGCATTCGGAATGTAGTCTGGGCCTGGAGCCTTTGAGTCTCCAATCACCTTACGTGCCCGGCGTAATTCTTCGACCGTTACTGTCGGAATTTCATCTTCTATCACAGTTTCTACGCCTAAGCGTAATTGTGTCTGCTGCGGAAAAAAGTTAATACTATTTTGTCCATCAAAATAGGGCAGCTAGGAGATGCTGTGGTGGGGCATTTTAGCTTCGCCATCACTGTTCTATAGGACCTCTCCCAGGGATCCATGTCTACTTCGCTGCACAGCTGTCGAAAGCTGTCTCTTTTGCTCTCTTTAATCTTCTTACTAAGTGCTCTTCTTGCCTCTCGGAACTCCTGGGTTCTCACCTCCCAGATGGATCTACCTCGAGCTCTTTGCGCCAATCTTCTCTTTCGGAGACATGTTTTTCTCAGGTCGGCGATCTTATCGTTTCACCAGTACGCAGGTTTGCGCCGACTTCCCTTGGAACTTCTTGTCATGGAAGCGTCACAAGCGTCCGCGACCAATGACATCAACTGTGACGTTTTTTCTTCCGCTGATCCCGTCAGTTCGCATCTTCCTTCCATCATAACGATGAAGGATTCGCGATCGAACGAACGGGGATTCCAGCTCTTTTCTTTTCCCTCTGTACACCTTCTAAGATTACTCAGTTGGCCAATCTCAAATATTATTGCTTGGTGGTCGCTGTGTGTGTATTTTTCAGAAACCGTCCATTTAGTATCGTGTGCAATTAAAGTATCACTAGCGAATGTCACATCGATGATTGATTCATTTCCATTTCTTGAAAACGTTGGAGTGGTTCCAGTATTAAAAAGGACCATAACAAGTGAGGTGACAATATCCAGAAGGATTTCTCCCCTTCTGTTGGTCATTCTGCTGTTCCATTCCACTGCCCACGCATTAAAATTTCCAGCTACAATTACCGGTTGTCGGTTGCGGAGTTCGTCAGCTAGTTTATTTAGGATCGTCTCGAATT
>JABFPJ010004911.1:0-12966 GCA_022817425.1 Gryon sp. ZL-2020 | reverse complement strand
TTTTTTTTTTTTTTTTTTTTTTTTTTTTTTTGAAAGCATAACAATTTTCGTTAAACGCAATTTTGATAATTTACATAAGCTACTGGCAGAAAGAAACATTCAACGACTCTTTAAAGCAGCAATATCTTTCGATTCTCATTTTCTTCTATCTCTATCTACTCTTTCTATAGTCTCTCACGCGGCATTTGCTTCAAGCTGCAGATTTATGTATCCTAACTCACAGTACCGTGCTGATATCCGAGAGCTCACGACCTGCTACGCTCGTAATGAAAGAAATAAATTTACTCCGAACAGCTCCAAGTCTTGAAGTTTTCTCGCTTGCGCTCAACTGAGTAGTAGACTCTTTACACCTTCCCCATGAGACATTCGTTACATTACGCGCAAATGGCGTAATGGAACGTTAAAGCTTTTACCGTCTCTGCAGAAGCCAAGTCAAAGAAATAGAACATACCATAATTATGATGCAACATTTATAACATTATAAAAAAATAGTATTCCTTTGGCAATAATCAGTTTATTATGCTATTAAATCTGATATATAGTAGTTGTAAATTTAATGATTATTGAACGAGAAAAAGTAGGGAAAAAATAACATTTTTGCTATTCAACATTTGAATTTTATCGATTTTGGAAGAAATTGACCAAAAATGCGAGGATAAAAATTATTTGAAATATTGAACATGCTTTGTTATTTTGATTGTTTTTGAATTTAACAAAAATATTTTTTGCAATTGATAAATAGTTTTTCCTTTAAATCCAGATGTTTTACTGAAAATAGATATTTTCAAATTAGCAAGATCAAAAATTATCCTAAAACAAATTTTTAATTGTAGAAAAACTAACATTTTTGAATTTTAGAAAAACTTAGATCGATTTTGGATCAACAATTTTTATACGGAATTTAATAAGCAAAATAATTTTTTCTAGATATGAAAAAAATACATTTATTTAACAAGTGAATTTTTCAATTTCAAAAACAATTGCGAACAAGACAATTTTATCAAAGTGAAACATTTTTGTGTCCATAAAATTGACTATACAATTATTTTTTCTATTTTGAAAATTTTCAACAGACACATGTGTCTGTTGAAAATTTTTTTATCTAAACATAATGAATGTTTTATTAAACAAAATGTCTAATATTTTAAAACATTCGAGTGACTTTTTATGAAAATACGCGGTATGAGGTAAAGGAAATAAAATTAACAAGCTTAATGTTATAATTCTACAAACATGTTTATTAAAGCAGTATGGAAACTCAACGATATTTACAAATTTTATATACAAGTTGAACCAGTATTTATTTTATGTTTCGATTACGTTTTTCGCTTCTACAAAGAAAGCAATTTTTAAATTATTTTTCTTTTTTTGTTATATTTTATTTTTATTACCACTGGCAATTGACAAATATAATAATTTTTTAGTGCCATTGAAGAACAACGCCGAAAAATATACACAATGTTATTTGAAATCGCATACACATATTTTGTATTTTTTTGTATTTTTTTTGTTTTATTATTTCATTTTTTAACAACACAGTTTCCACTAAAAACTTGAAAATTCAAATTGAGACAGTGAAAGAGAGAACAAAAAAATATATATATATATTGTAAGTAATTAAACTATGTCGTCTTTATTTTTTTGCATTTACATGAAGAACGTTATAATATCACAGTTATATTGCGGATGAGAAGAATATCATCCCACTTCGCAATGTATCAAAAATATTCCGTGAGACAACAATTTTTTTTCGTTTTTTTTTTCATTTTTTTCTTAACAAATTTTGCAAAACACAACACGTAATACATATATATATATTAAATGAAAGAATAAATAACAAATGTCGATTGAAGTGAAAAACAATAAAGAAAGAGAAATGATTGTATAGTAAGAAAGAATTAAGAAAACAATTTTCCACTTAATTGTAACGTTGAATGAAGCAAAGTAGCTTTTTCCGACGGCTCAAAGTACACACTTTAATGTATTTCTTTTTCCTTAGTTCTTTTGAATATTAACGCAGTATTCAAATTATTTTAAACTGTCACGTATATATTATAAAATATATATACCATAAAATTAAAAAAAAAATGAAAAAAAACAGGGCTCGGCGAATTAGCTTTGCGAAGTTATAAGCCGTATTATTTGAAACGCCTATATACACACATCGTTATATCTGTTAATTAGAATTAATGTTTCTTTTTGTCTTACACATTCATATGTAATAGAATTTTGTAACGTATATAAAAATTTTAAATATAAAGCTATTTTACAATTATAGTTCATGTGTGTGTGCACGACTATGCGTATTTCCCAGTCTCTTTCCGTCGGAACTTTGATCCAACATCGATTTTAGTAGAGAAGGTCGATTTTAGTTTCTATTTTTTTTTTCACAAAAACATCATTTTAATTCAGTTCTTATTACTGATTTAATTTAGTGTTAACTTTTAACATTCACCGACAACAATTCTTGCTGGTTCAAATAATAAATTAATCAACATTATAGAAAACGAGAGAGAGAAAAAAAATAAAGAAATGTACAATTTTTATATAAAATTATGTATACTTTATATGTATATCGATATACAAAGAATATAAGTTTCAATGAAGAGTCGAGTTGAATTATCATAAATACATGTGTACAAATTTTTACAACGTGTGAATGCAATTTTTCGATATAAATATATATATATAATTATACACTTTTTGTTTTGTCTTTAATTGAAAATTTACATTATTTGGTAATGAGTATTCAAACATTTGTCGAGTTTCTTTGTTTTATAATGAATCTTCTTTATTTTCATTATAAAATTACAAAAGAAAGCAAGAGGAAAAAAAATAAGACAGAAAAAAAATTGAAAAAAGTGTTACAGTCATAAAACTTCATTAATTAACATTTACAAAAATTTGTATTCATTATCAATAAATATATTTGCCTTTTTCTCATCACAAAAGTTTCTCATTCAAACAAATAATAAAAACAAAGTTTGTTTCTTATGGAAACATTGTTTTAAAAGTTGAAACGTTAGATCAATAAATAATATTTAATGTAAGGTAACAAAGCTTATTTTTGCAAAATGAAAAAAAATAAGAGGTAAGATTAGATCAAACCAAAAACAAAAAAAATGTTCATACGCTTATTTTTTCCGGCTCATCGTGATCCATTCAAACGAATTGCCACTTTATATATACATATATATCACAACTTGATAATCGCAAAGAAATAATTTCATCAACAAGATTGAAAAAGCAACAATTGCTTATTTTCAAGAACTGAATCAAAAAATTTTTTGGCTTCACTTCAAACCGAAATTTTGACCATCATCGTTACTTCTAAAAACATTCCTACCTTCAAAATCCAAAAAAAAGTGGCCCCCCCCCCCCGTGATAAAAAACTGCGAAAAACTATTCATATATCACATCTCGCACACACAGTCATCCACTCCAAAGAGAAACCGAAACGAACAAAAAAATAATAACACTGTGTGACACTAAGAATCCCCCGTAAACAATTTTGTCCAATTTGATAGAGCTAATCAACAGCTTTACAGTGATGTCTTTAAAATGTTTGTAAGTAATGGTATTCAATTTTAAATAACAATATTAAAACATTGTAAAATTGTGTTAAGTTAATTAATTCATAATTATACTAAATAACAAAGATTAAATATTATTTTATTTATTAAAATTTATTAATTTAGATTCATTGAAACAAACTTTTACTTTTCAAAATATTCTGAAAATTTGCACAGTCTTTTTACTCACAGTTTACTTTGAAAACATCTGTTAATTCAAGTATCAAGTACATTATATTGAAATAATGTAAGCACTGTAATTTATATATTTCCAATTAAAATATGTTATTTTACACAGAAATACGTAAAATTAATTAAACTAGTATCAGTCATTGATTTTTGTACTTAGAAAAGTTAAAAACCAATAAATACCATTACTTACAGTAAAAAAAGAACAATATCACTGCATGATGATTTCTGCTCTATAAATACAGAAGCTTGATATTGGGAGAACGTTGAAGTTCACTTTTGTGGCACAGTATATATATAATATATATATATATATAAAAAAGAAAAAAGAAAAAAAAGTAGAAGAAGAGAAAAAAAGCCACTTTAGGGATGCACCGCAGCACCTATTCGTTGGCCATAGATGGCGTAGGGTGAATAGGCGTAAGGCCCCAAAGTGTTGAAGGCGCTGAAAGGTGAAGCGGCTAATGACGCAGGTAGTGGTCCCGCCGGTGGCTTGCCATAAGGATGGTACCTTCCACTGAGCGGACTCAAAGATGGCGCGGGATACGTGGTGGCCGCGGCCCGATGCAGTGACGTCGACGGCGAGAGCAGCGGATGGTGTGGATTGGCCAAGATGGAAGTGGCGTGCTCGCCGCTGGCCAAACTCGTATGCGTGCGAAGATGTTGCAAGAGCTCGTCAGACGTGGTAAATCGTTTGCCACAATAGGTGTCACCACCGACCCAATTGCAGACGTAAGGTCGATTGCCAGCGAGCGAGCTGGCCGTCGGATAGGACGACAAAGATGGCGGCGGCATGGGTCCCAACGGCGACAGCGCCATCCCAAAGCCGCCGTACTTTTGATGGTCGCACTGTGTACAACCACTCGGACAAGTTCCGGTTCCGCCCATCATCAGCTGTGCATTGTGCATGCTGTACGGACAGTTTGTACAATACGGATCCTTGCAAACTGGCACAAGTGTTTCCGCACCAGTGGGCGTTTTAACGCGAGCGTAACTCAAATATGGACCGCCACTTGGTGGCGTACCGGAATATCCGAGCAGCGCCGCGGCTGCGGCCGCTTGATGATGAGAAAATGGCGACGCGCCGGCATATGGAGGCCGAAAAGCTGGATTCTCCGATAAGTTTGGCGGACAACACAGCGGATTCGCGGGATTAAAGCCGGCCAAACTGGCTCCGCTGGTGGCCACTTTGTAAGCCGCATTGAGGGCCGAGTCCTTCGTGTGACCCGACAGGATTTCCATGCCCGAGCGTATGATCGGACTGGCGCCACTGTTGTTGCACGGCGAGTCGGTTTTGTCCCGATCGGCCGGGGTTTTGCGATCGCCGCCCGACGGACTGCCGGAATTCGACGACGAGGTTGACGAGGACGATGACGATGTGGTGGTTGTGGTGGTTTGAGTCGCCGGCGATATGGACTTTCGGCTCAACGGCGTACGACAGCCCGAAGACTTCTTGTCCGGACAATTGTTGTTCATCATATTATCACTTGCACTAACACTTTCTTGACCACTTCCACTATGTACACTTGTCTTTGATGCCGGTCGTCCGTCTTCCGACGACGAACCCTTTTTCGACACCACATTCGTTTCGTACGGCTTAAACGCTAAGCATTTTGTATCCGACGGACTACTTCGAGTTCGTTCTTGTTTGCTTGCCGGCGGTGAACGCACGCTCGAACCCACCGAAGAACTTTTTGTTGTCTTCTCCAGTGGCGAGATCAGTGGCTTTGATGGCGTGTCGGCGCCGATCTGACTGCACGTTTGGGCCAAAAGCGCCAGTGGACTCTTCTTCGCGTCCAACTGAAACACAAAAGTCCAATATCTTATTACACTGCTCTCCAATAACATCACAAAAGCATTTGCTTTCTTTCTTCCTTCCTTTTCTTACATTCAAAACATCAAATCAAATTATCAACAATTTTAGACATCTTTTCAACATTTATACGTTTTGTTTGCAGCACGGTTGTCCAGGTTTAAACTTTTATCAACTTCACAATACAAACATATGCATTACAATTTTACATTATAGTTTAAAATATGATTATTCTATATATAATGTAATTTTTTTTTAAATTCGTTATGTAAATTATATTATATAACGAATTTTACAGTACTTTTCGTTAGTGCTTTCTGCTTAACATAAAATTGTAAATAATTACAATACTCTTAGCAGTTTTCGATCATTTTAACAAGATCTGGTAACTTTTCGCATAACTTTCACTATCTAAACATTCAATTGCAACGAAATATAACATTTTCTAATGCAAAATATAGTACTTAGTCCTTTTTAGTACAACTTAATGAATCTTCCTTAAATTTTCTCATTTAAATTACATGTTTAAAAATACATATTAAATTTTTAATATTATTATTGTTACTATCATTTAGAAATTTTACGTAACGTTGAACAAATCTCCTGTTACATTTATTTCAGTCTTTAAATTTCCAAATCAAAAGCATGTAACGAATCTTTGTATTTTTATATATATATATAGAAACGTCTTTTGGTTCAGACTAGACAGTAAGCGACGGCGGTTGGCAACCATTTTATGTAACAAAGGCCCGTCTTCATATCTTTTCAACATTATTTTAAACAATCGACTAATAATTATTAAAAAATGCAAACTATTGAAAAGTAATAACAATACTAAAGATACATTTCAATTTTTTACAATGAAATTAATTTTAATGTATTAACTTTTTGCTGTTTTTAATTTGGTTTTTTAAATTAATTGATAAAACAAGATAATAATCAAACCAGAACAATCGCCGCATAAAATGCAAAATTATATTAAAAAATTTTTATAAAAAAGTAGTCGTTATGTGATTATCGAGTCGAAAAAATTCAGTCAACTTGTTCCGACGGCACGAAATTCAGCGTCCGACGGCAAACTTAAATTCCTAATAAACCATATTTCTCATTCTTTTTGTTGCAACATTAGTCAAAAGCATCAAAGTATCATCGAACTGTACACATTATTAACAACAAATTATCAACTGCATAAGTAATTAACTTCCTTTTATAATTCCACCTAAAAAAAAGTTACTTCTAAGCCGACATTTTTAATCCACAAAATCCAACTAAAACTCGCGAAATTCATATAAATCAACACATTTTGTCAAAATATCCATATTTTGCAATAATTTTTCACTTGTATCACCAGAAACAATTTCAAAAAATGATGAACATGAGTAATAACTTAAACTAATAAAACTTAAAAAAAAGAAAAAAGAAGAAACATACAACTGGAAAAAGTATAAAATTGACTTTGTTTCAGCGTAGTTATAAAATAAAATATGTGTCCAGTTTGCGTATGTGTAGCTTTGTATGGGCTTAAGTATGTATATGTGTAGGCACACATATGCAACTATTTACACATACCTACACATTGGCTCCGTATACACTTTACTACCTCGTCACATATATATACACACACATACATACACACACACATTCACATTCACAGACGCATGAAAATGAACCCTCTGCCCCTCCTCGCGAGTCGCCCCTCCCCCGTTCACTGTCGTTAACATATGTTTCAAGTAATATCATCGCAAATCAAATTGTTATAACAAGAAGAGGAACAAAAAAGTAGACAGTGATCGAAAACTAACCGTAAGTGGAAGCGGAGAAAGGTAATCTGGCTGGAGATACTGATTATGTCCAGTGGTCAGCATACTGCTCTCCTCGAGCACAACCATTTGGGTAAAATCACTTGTTATAATTTCGTTGTTAAACGACAACCAACACACAAACACAACTTATTACGAAACATTCAATTTTTCTTCTTTCTTAGCCCCCCTTTTTGTCGCTCTATCTCTCTTTCTCTTCCTTTTTGCTTTTCGCAAAAAACAACAAGGAACACTGTTTCTCTACTTTGCACAGTACGTTATCACGGCGTAATGAAACAGTAAGTCTCCATCAATGTTAGCTACCAAGCACTTGTTGTGATGATTATTTATTATTATATTTGTAATATATATATATGTGTATATATATATATTGTTTGATATATAATAAAAGTAAGCACAGACTGACACGCACAGTACGGAATCCGGACGAGCAGTGGTGCGGGGCTGTGAACTAAAATGTCCGCTCGGTGTGCGCAACGTTGGCAGCGCCACCTGGCAAGTCTCATTGGTGCCACCTCTCTTGTGATTGCGGCGGTTCAGTTGCACCTTCCCCTCTGGCGGCTTTGCTGACAGGCACCATTGGATAACACAAGGACAAGAGGAACCAAGGGGAAAAGAGAGACGCGCAAAAGGTTGTGGCACACAAGCGGAGGGGAGGATAGTCGATTGCTTCAGTGTGAGTAAGCATTCTAATTCAACACGCCACCCATGATGTTGGCCCGACGATGACAGCTCCCATCCCGACTTTGATATTTCACCGCTTTTACAGCTCGGCTTCTCTCTCTCTTTCTCTTCGTCTCTCTCTCTTGCTGTCTCTTTCGTCTCTACATACGGCTGCTGTTGCATATACCCTGGAACATGCCAGGGATGGAACATCGATGACGAGAGCGCCGCGCTGCTGCTGTTGGCGTTGCTCACGCGGCGGCGGCGGCGGCAATCCGATATTTTATACTGTGAAACCTGTCTGTCTCTCCTTCTCGACGGAGCCCCAGACCCGCTTATTAAGCAGCTTTCAAAATAGAAATGTAATGGACCGAGCAACGGCAGTGAGGATGTCGAGTGATTGATAGCTCGTCGAGAGCCGACTTACAAACTGACATGGGTAACGGATGACAGCTACTTAGACGCTGTGTTTGTCTACAATTCAAATGAAAGAGTTTTAATTATCGAAAGCCGAATGCTTCAAATCGCCGCAAGCCAAGATAACATTTTAACGCTACTGGACGCGTCAATGAACAAAAATTATCTTTTATCATTGTCACTTAGAGACCACCCCTTTTTTCTTCTTTGTCCCGTTTTTTGCCTAAAAAGAACAACAGTTGCTTATGCCAATTTTGTGTCTTGCTTTATGCTCCGAGTGCAGACACGTTTATGCTTCATCTCGACAGCTTTCGTGTATATTTCACGGGTTTTTTTTGCTTTGAATTCGTGTATGGTTGGAATATATTATGCAGATATACTTTGTATGTGTGCCATATATAGGCCTTCTATGTATGTTGCGTTTATGTTATCTGATTTATGTCCACGGAAAAACGCGACCATTTTGCAGTTTGCTTCCAACAACTATATTTTTGTTCTAACAACCAAATTTTAATTGTGATGACTTAACAAGAAATCATACAAACTAGATTCTTGGTAGTTTTGTTAAGTTAATAAAGTCGATAGTATAATTCAATTTTTATGTAAAAAATTAGTTATTTAGTTATTATAGTTATGTAAATTTGATTATGTAGATTTCATTTTGAGTTTGACTCATTTCTTTCTGAAAATTATTTTATCAAAATTTGCTATATTACATAGTAAATTAAGAATAAAGTCTTTATTTTGTAATGTTAATTGAGGATAAGGTATGCTACCTTTATTTGAATTATAAATATTGCAATATTGCAACAATATACTTTGTTGCAATATTGAAACTATGTATTGTAATAATTCAAATTATTCTGACACTTTGTCCCCAATGAATAGTGCAAAAGTTACAAATGAAATTTTTCGTCTTTACAATACTATCTCGTATAGTAAGTTAATAAGATAGAATAAACTTTTTGATATAAGTGATTATTTCTTCATTATATAAATAACGAATTAAATTAGTTAATAAATTACATAATTGATTGTAAAATATCAAGTTTGTTAATGTGATTTGTTTATTGAAGTTTATATATAAATAATTTATACAAATTTATATATTTTATTATTAATGTAAAAGTCTTAGATAATTCAGTACGTAATTTGAAAACTCTTAAATTAATATCAATAACTTATGTCACAGTAGCTTATTGAAGAATGATTTGATTAATGATTTGGATGCCCTAAGATCGAATCTCGCTGCAGTTGTTTTTTGCAAATGAATAATGTCAACTAACTTTTTAGTTTATTCAAACAGATATCAGTTTTAATATATTTTTTTAATTAATTAAAAAATTGTTTTCATCACATATGCTTGTAAATTTGCACTTTACTCCCTGTTTTTCGGGATTGGATATTGAAGAAGTCTAACAACAATTAGTATAAATAACAACAAAACAACTCGTTATTAATGTAAACAAACAAATAAAATACGAAATATAATATGGTATAGTAAACATATTCTTTACATTATAGTTTGTATTAAATCAATTGATAATAATAATAAATCTTTTATATAATATTTTTTAAACATATAATGAATTAATTTTTGCTTTAAAGTATAATAATTTTCTACATAAATGTTCACTTATCCTCAGGTTCATAAATGATATAGTATTTATAATTAGATTTTTATTTAGCGTGTTTTGGAAAAATGGATTATTCCCAGAACTGAACTCACGTTTATTAAAAGTATCATAGAAATAGAAGTATAAGTATAACAAAAAATTAATAGTATTATAACAATCAATTGCCAAATATTAAAAAAAAATGTTTTCAATAAAAATATGCATTTTATGTTAATTAAATTAAATTAAGGATCTTATGCCACAAAATTTAATTTTGTTAAATTAAATTTTGAACATATAACATTTTTACTGATTTTCTAACTTAAACAAAAATTAAAATGTCGAACAACATTTTCTACAAGCGATATATACATGAACAATAAATAAAGAAATAACAATTTTTCATTCTAATATTAAAACTAAATTCATCTTCAACGCAAAACTATTTTAACATCTATGATTAATGACGGAATAAGTCAGTGCAAGTTCTGCAATGTTATTCTTTTATAATTACACTTCATTAGACTCGACTATTAACGGTGACAATTTATCTTTGTAAAAAGATATAAAATCAAAACAAAAGAATTTTTCTTCAACTGTATATTTTTTCTATCTCTCTTTTTTTCTCCTCTTTTTTTTGTACTTCAATATTGCAGATGTCTTGAAGTCATTAATCATGTAAAATATACGTTTCGTAAATATTGACTTGTAATCTATTGTAACAATAAACTTTGATTTTGAAATGCCTTTGAAGTTGAGAGATAAATATGTTCATCATCGCGACTGCTTTTTCGTTTGTTAATGTTTTCCAACATGAACAGCAATATTTTTTTTATATCCAACAAATATATATCACTATTATATATATATATTTCTTCAATAATTATTAATAGCATTTGACCATAACTCTAATTAAATAAAAAAAGGAGATAAGATTAAGAAGAAAAATGACTTTTTTGTAACCATTTTTCAAAATGTATTTGCATTTGATTGTTTCAATACTCAACGAATATGCAATTTGATTTATCATCATCAACGATTAATTTATATCGCAGGTGAAAAATATATGTCATGTATGTCACATCAATTTTCTTTGTCTTTCTTGCAAGTAATTTGTATGTAAAGTTTCTAACGAACTGTTAACAATATACTTGCCAGAAACAAGGTGAAGACATAGTAATGCAATCTGAATAATAAGACATTTTGAATGTCTTTCGTATTTTCGCTTCCCCCCTCCCCTTTTTTTCATTTTTTTGTTTTTTTTTGGTTGCTAAATATATAGTCGGACATTTTGTTGAAGAGCTTGGGCATTTTTCCTTGAAGGTGCATTTTGTTAAATGCTAATAATGATAACATACTAGGTTGTAGTAAATTATAGATGTCGTTGCGTGAGTGTAGACGTTATTGGTTCAGAGCCTTTGGTCGTCTATAATCATCTGAAATAAAAACATCATATTTTGTCCGAAACCTAAGACCTGATAGTTATAGCACATAAAAACTAAATTTTACAAAATGAGCAGAACAAAATAGTAAATAAAATATCAAATTATAATCTCAAATTATGACATATATATAATATTTGCAATAACAACTTTTGCAGTCATATTAAAAAAATTGTTTTCTTTGGAATTACACTTTTGATTTGATATTTTGTTTAACTGAGAAAAATTTGAGTCTTTAATTGCATTACACCATTTTTTTATGTTATAATTTTTTTACCCAAAAATCAAGTTCAAAACTGAAATAATGAAATGAAACTGACATCAACATATGTTTAATTTTATCTGTACAATATGAAGTTTGATTACAAAACTCATAATTGAATAAGTTTGTTACTTTGCAGTTTTTTGTTCGTTTTATAAATAAGAATACATTTTCTGTATTACGATTTCATAATAATCGCTCAAGTTTGAACTTAATATCTCTTAAATTATCTTACTTGAAGATGCTTATTTTGGCTGTGCTGTTTGGCGGATGAAATAATTAAATACTTGCAAACTTATTAAGTATATAAAACACAAAGGTATTATTGCCGCAATAGAAGGTTCATCAAAAACTTTTATATATACATAATATGTGTTTTTGCTTGAGTGTCATTTTATTCTAAAACTGTTAGAATGAAAATATATACCTGTCTAATGTTTCTATGAACACCTTAACGCTTGAACAGGTATGAAAAAGAAGCCTAACCAGCTCAACGATAGGTAAAACTACCTAAAACCGACCACTTCACAGAAGAACAAAAAAGGGAACAAAAAGCGAGAGAGAAAAAGAGAGAGGGAGAGGAAAAAAGGAAGAGAGAAAAAACATTATTAAGTACTGGTATTGCTGGTATCACAGATTACCTGAGCTCAGAGGTATGCACTAAGTGTAAGGAAAGTGTTTTACTTCTTACGAGACAAAAGTACTTAATACTTAACAATTTTCTACCAAACACCCCGAGATGATCTTGCGTGTGAAAGACATTTTTTACTGATAAATTCAAGTCGACCTGTTTTGTAAGACGGACTTACTTAATTTTTTTTATCAACTCTATCATAAAATATTTTTGTTTAAAAAAAGGTATTTTTTAATAATATTTTTAAAATATTATTTTTTTTAATTTTGAAAAATGAAATTTTGTATTTTGAAATATTAAATAAATTGTGATTTTAGCATTAAATATTGCAATTTTCACTACTAAAATGTAATTTTGCAATATCATTGTCTCTTTATATAATTTATATTTATTACTTTATGTATATGCATATACACTCATCCAAATAGATTGTTAAAATAAAAATCTAGATCGTTAATTGTAAATTGCTGTTTGATTAATAGTTATTTTAAAAATCTAGCTTGCAAAAATTACGATCTACGTCATTAGATCCATAGTC
>JABFPJ010004910.1:0-12967 GCA_022817425.1 Gryon sp. ZL-2020 | reverse complement strand
ACATGATCACGTAATACTCGTATGAATAAAAAATTGATTTACCGTTAATTAACTTAATTATTGATTGTTACAAGTTGCTCGCGCGTTTTGTCGTTTGGTAGAAAGATGTGAATGAAAGCTCATCTAATTATTTTTATGATGTTATCATTATTATTGTGTTAATGAGATCCTCGCTGATTATCACTGAAACTTCATCAATTATTCGACATAAATTGATGGAGAAATAACGATACACAAATAAAATAAGAATGCATAAAAATAATTTATATCCGTCAATAATATTTATCCTTACGTTTCAAGTAACTTATTACGACTTGTCACTTACTGATTATACACTACAAAAATAAGTGTCTCATTTTGAGACATTTTTGATGATTGAGACACCAAAAATGTCTCATTTATTCAATTTTAAGAAGTTTTTTGCGTCTCAATCATCAAAAATGTCTCAAAATGAGACATTTGTGTTTGCACTGTAGAAATATTAATGCATACAATTTTTTTTTGAATTTTTATTTTATGTTTCATTTAACATTTTTCATTCTTGATTAATTCAAAATTATGCGAATAGCCAATTTTAAGTAAAAAGAATGCTTTCCGTGAATGATTAATTATTTAAATGAATCATGTTAACGGTATTGTACCTTTTATTTTACATGTAATTTTCAAATTATATTTACAATTTATCACCATTACACTTATAATTCGCTTCATTTTATCTAACACGTTAAATATATCTTATCAGTAACTCTTTTATCATTTTACTATGATGAAAGAAAGTCGTTTATTTAAAGTTATTGGTTAAAAAAATGCAAATTTTATGTTTCATAATGTATTTACAGTGAACTTAACAGTCTATTTTGTAATATAAAAAGTCGTTAAAATATCAGAAATTCAATCACTTAACTTCATCAGCTTTTTCCGAAATAACATAAAAATCGGATCAATAAAACTTCATTTTGCTGTCTATCTATCTATTGAAACAGTTTTTAAACTGTTCGAAATCACGTATGTACAATTTGTAATCGATAACACGTATTTTTATTCGATAATTAATAATTAGTTTGCTTTTTATATTCTCTTATTATTCAACAAATATGTATTATTAAACATACATTATATAAATCCAATATTTATTTATTTTAGCTTTTTTATTTATTAATTAATATCTGAAAACCCCCTGACAACCCCCTGACAACCCCCTGACAACCCCTTGACAACTCCTCGACAACCCCTTGACAACCCCTCGACAACCCCTCGACAATCCCCTTATAACTCCCTGACAATCCCCCTATAACCCCCTGACAATCCCCTGATAACCCCCTGACAACTGCCTGACAACCGCCTAACAACCACCTGACATTCGCCTAAGGGGAGGGGGTCCAAAATCGAAAAAAAAAATTTTTTTTCGAAAACTACTTTATATATCGCAATTTTATACAGCCTACGGCACTTTTGAGGATTTCAGCTAGTTGCTCTCAAAATTTGAGCAAAATTGGTTCGGTAGATTTTGCGTGATAGACATACAAACAAACAAACAAACAAACATATTTTCAATTTTATATATTAGTATGGATTTTTAATTATTGTTTATTGTTATTTTCATGTTGTTTAACATGTTAATATAAGTAAAATTCTTTAGCATTATTGATAAGAATATTTACTAAAAATTTTACATAAAAAATTGTATTAGTTATATAAAATTATTTTAAATGAATATAGTAAGTGAATAATAAGTTGTATATGTCATGTGGACTTTCTTACATGCCACAGATGTTGCTTATAGCATATTTCTTTATGAGTGAAGTTAGCCGCAAGCTGTCAAAGAATGAAGAACGATATTTTTCATCCTATTAACAACTAACTATTAATTATACTAAAAACCCTGACAGTAACATTGACAATATGAAACTTTTACTGTTTCAGAGGAATTTATTTCAAATAATTGAATTAATTTCAGAAAAACTTTTAATTGATGCATTACTTTAGAATTTATAATCTAATTAAATAAGTATTAATTTCATATTATACAGATTACTAACTAATACTGAATGAATGCGTACGTCAATACCAAAATAGTTTTGATGATTTATTTCAACATAAACTTACAATTGGACGTATTCGTTCGTAAATTGAATTTAATGAACTATACATATTTTTGTAATATTAATATCATATTGTGAAACAAAAAAATTGTATTATTTCTAAACGTAACTTATAACCCAAAATATATCCATATTCCGTATCATAAGATATACTGCCTTTAGTGTTGTACAAAATCATAATAAGTCGCTTCTTTACCACCAAACTAGTTTGAACTTTACAAAAGATTTTTTTTCGCGAACAGAACTCATTTTCTTATGTCAGCGGTTTGTTTAGAATATTTATAAAATGAAAATCTCACTTAATGTCTTCAGAATCCGTATTTATCTTTTGACTTAAGGCATTACTTAAAGGAAAAATTCAAAAGAGTTTTTGTGAAGCTCTGCCGCAATAATAGTGTCTTATATTTTCATATTAATACAAAAATATAATAAAACCCGGACAAGAGTTATTCATTTTAATATCGATGTTTCATTTTTAGAGGAACACAAAGTTAATACATGAATTGGAATAAGCATAGTAAATGTATAATATGTAATAGAAAAAAATAAATAATAATGTTATTATGTTCCAATATGTATAAAGTCTAAAATGATGAACTTTCCGATGTTGCATTGGCGATTTACAGGCCTATTGACACACGTTTGTTGTACGAAACACGTACTTAAAGCTATGTTGAAGCTATGCTGGCAAATACCTCATCTTCATAAGGAAGCACCTGTGTTACCACAGCAAAGATTATTTATTATTACTCATAACCTCATATGTGTACATTAAGCAATGACATAATGGCAAATCGAAATTAACATTTTCAATGTTAGTGTTTCAAGTGTACAATTATGAATATGGAACTGCAACAAAGCATTCAATTAAATATCATAATGAAAGGATTCAAAGTAAAGATAATTTTAAATATCCACTGTATCATCTGATATTTTATAAATACTTTTATCTTTCAAAAGTCAAATTTAACTTCAAGCAAAATTTTAATAACCGCATTTTAAGATCCAATTAAATTGCACAAAAATTATCATGGCATTTGAAAGAGCTGCGCAATATATTTAATTAAATGTGTATCATATATTTGATACTAAATCGTCACATTTGCAGATACGTTATAAATCTCTATCAATTAATTTCTCAACAAAATTAATTACGATTCAGAATACAGTAGGCCGAGAACTTTTGTGTGCAATTTTTTATAAAAAATACTCTCTGATGAATTTCGATCGAAAATTAGCGAGTTAAAGTTTAGGCACACGATCTGAACGTTCGGTTTAAATTTCATCGTGGTTAAGCAATTCAGCCGTGTAATCTGAAATATCATACGTTGTAAATATTCGTATAACTTTTACGTTAACGGAACAATCGCGATCGATTTTGTACTTTATTAGCAAAAGTTCGAAATTATTTTTTATGATAAAAAATATTCTTAACGAAAAACATAATTCAATTTAAAAAGTATATACTCACAAAATGTGTTTTTCACATTAATGTTTTTACTTTTGTTTTCTGACAACAAATGTAAAGATAAATTAAAGGTACACAAAAGAAAGACAAGTTTTTTGTTTTATGTTGTCTCCTCCATTAATAAGTTCATTAATTCAAGAACTCAGTGGAACTCTTTTTAATTCCGTAGTATGATCAAGGTTATAATAAATTGAACCTAATATAGTTAATGCATTTATGTAATCACGGCAAAATCAGCAACCAACCTCATATCCGGATTCTGTATATAATAAGCAAGATTGCGCCTTAATTAATATGCAGTTTAATAAATTATTTACTTGTCAGATTGCGTTATAATTATGATAAAGTCTGGTAACAGTAACATATTACTGATTACTTTCTGTGACATATTTATAGAGATCCATGATTTAATATCACAGTACGTGCAGTGAAATCAGTCGCACGGAAATTGAATCGTGCGCCGATTTCTAAAGATGTTTCTTTTTTGATCGGCGGCGTGGAATTAGAGTGCCGGCAATTAAAGATCTCGCAAAAGCCGCAAAGAATAACAATCAAGTAGGTTTATTTACCTGCTCCCTAGAGGTCGCTTGCAACTTGCAAAAGGAACGCTAACGAGCACTAACTTTAGCTCGGCGAACTAAAATTGATATGCCAATCACAAACAATCACACATTTTGGAGAACACTTAGAGAAACACAAGTTGGAGAAAAACAATGCTTTTGCCTTGGAAGAATCTCACTGATGATAATCACGTCTGTTTTCATTCACCTCTTTTTATTTCCTACACAAAAGTAATTCGTGTATCCTAATGAAGAATCGGTATCCATGAACGGCATCGACAAGGAACACCGTGACGAACAACGAGCCACCGACTGTCTCGCTTGAAGGCATAGCTTTACCGAGCAGCCGCGCTCGTCGGCGCTGTCCTCAGTGCGAATCCCGGCGCAAACGCCAAAGTCACCACCCTCGTCCCCCCCCCCCATCAACCCCCAAAGCACCTCACCAAACGGGGCACATTCATCCCCTAACCACTTTCTGCCTCGAGTGAACCCGTAATTGTTTCGTGGCGATGTCATTTAGTTCTTCAGGGGGAGACACGCACCAGCAAATGTACCTTGAAGAGCGGCCAAAATTTCTTCAACGCTTCACCGCGTTAAAGAAAAACACACCCGATTAAATTACGATTCGAAATGTTTTCACACAAAAGGGGTCTCTATACGTCTTCAAGGGAAGACAAATGTTGGTCGATACAATAAAATTCAGTGTTGATAATGAAAATTTGATCAGCCTTAAGTCTAATGAACAGAAACGTACACGGAAAGCGAAATCGAGGAAAAATAGCTTGACAACTGCTGACAATATAAAAGCTTAGGCGGTAAAATTTTAAATTTTGACGTTAGAGTGAAAAAAAACTCGAGCGTCAAGGGAAAATACCGCGGGAGTCAAGAAATTAAACTTCAACTCGCATTTAAGGGAAAAAACCAACCAAATTGATACTTTCATACCATAACTTTTGAGTTATTAAAGGTTTTCATTCAAATTATTTCATTTTTGTTAAAATTAAGGAATTAAAGTATAAGATGCCATGCTATTTTTCCTTCATTTCGCTTTCCGTGTAGTAATATTGTTGAAAAGATATAATGTCCATTTAGTTGATATACATATGATTCAGTAAGTAAATGTTATTATAATTTTACATAGTATAAATTATTAAGGTGATTCTTCAGTCGAATTCACTGCTTCTCTCTTCCACTAATGGAGTCATCATTAACTCTATCCTTCTTGCTCTTATATAGCTGAAGAATCACCTTAATTATTTATAATGTGTATTTATTCAACACGTTAGCAAATCATTTTGGCAGAATAATTGTTAATTTGTATTGTCAAATTGTTCGTGATGAATTATATGTTATTGATGAATGTTCCTTTAGTGTATTATTGAATCAAGAATATTGATTCAATCAATGAGTACTCGTTAACGTTGTTTTAATGCTGAGTCAACTTTACAAAAGTGGACATTCAGAGGTAGATCCAGCGTTAATTTAATGTTAATGTTCTCTCAGGAGACAAATGTATTTAAATCTCAGATTTTCCATTTCGTTACTCCGATTTTTATGGTACAGCATTTGAAAAAATATACATAAAGTAATTACAAATGTAATCTATCAGTATAAGGTCAAAATTCTCACGGAAACATGTTGTCATGAACAATCGACTAAATTAAAAAAAGTGGGCCTTTTTCAGCTCGCGGCAAATTGGTCAATGAAATCGTATAAAATATAGAATATTACTGCGAAAAAGCTTTCATCTTTGGAGTAAAAATGCGCTTGGCTGAAATAGATAAATTCAACTTTTTAGGCGCTGACTGCTCTGGATAAATTTAATTAAAAAAATTTGAGTTTTTCCAATGAACGAACATATAGTCTGCAAATCGGAACTACCAATGCATTTTCTTGAAAGTATGGAATTACTTTGAAAGAAATGCAATAATTCGCTCAACCTTTTGTTAATATATTAATGTATTTATTCCTTTTAATATTAATGCGAACCGATAGATTTATACGAACAAAGACTTTCAACGTTTTATAAATTGAATGAATGGTCTTCAGTAAAAGATTTTTGTAAATGTATGATTTACACAAAATATAATATATGACGTATTATTTATGGGGAAAGTTTCTGTAAATTAGTAATTAAAATTATACCTTCAAATGATATAAATAATATAAATTATGTAGTTTATATGCGATATTTTGTACAAAAAAGACATTAATCATACATATTTTGTGGTTTCAGTGGATTGCGAAAAGAATCTTGCTTGTTCATATAGAGGATGGAAAAAGAGAAGTACAATTGACATGCTGATTATTTTTAATGTTTTATGTACAATAAAGTGATTTGTTTTGAAAAAGTCACACACATGACGTTTAAAATGATTTGTCCATTAAATGATGAAAATTGACGGTTTTTAAAATCAATTAAATGAAAATATTTTAATGTGAAATACGGTTATTTTTTTATTTGTTCGAACATCAAAAATCCAGGTTTTATTTTGGATTATTTGAAATATTTTTATCATTTTTTATTAATTATTATATGTCTTAGATAAAAATCCTATTTTTCCTTAAGCTTCACTTTAATAGTCTAATTATTTTAAACATTCTTTAATTATTTATCTTTTCCATATAAAACAAGAAAATAAATTAATGTACTTATGGAATGTTTCTGTATTCATTATTATTTATTAAAACTGCTTCTTCAAATATTTAAGAATCAAATATATGTTTAGTTACTTTTATAATAATCAGATATTTGATAAACATTTTAACTTTAATAAGCAAGTACATTCAAGTTGCATTTACCGTAAAATATTTGCATTTGATGTATAATATTCATAGTAAAGGTAAATAACAAAATGTATATGAATATAAAATTTGGCAAGGTAAAATGAAAATACCTAAGAGCATACATTAATTTGTATATAATTAATTTCTGATTTATAATTTTCTTTTAAAAATTATAAATCAGAAATTATAATAATAAGTACAATAGTGTTTACAGATGTTAAACGTTAAAAGAAATTATTTATGTAATCGATATCATCAAGTTCTTTTTCATTTGCTTGATCGAGATAATTATACACCTATATGAAATAGAATTTAATTCAAACGTTAAAATTCGTTATAATATATTTGTTTGTAATTTTTTCCATTTCAAGTATTTTTTATTGTAAACTATTACACAAACAGTTAGTTTTTAAATGATTATAATATCTGAAATTTCAATTAATGTTTCGTAAATATACGGGCTGCAAAATTCGAGCGTAAACTAACAAATCACAAACTGCATTGTCTTGAAATCTAAACAGCTACTTTACAGTAACGATAATTGTTAACAAGTGCAAACAATTAGCGTCAATTTCACAATACACAAAAGGGCTAACGTCAAATCAAATTTGACCTATTTTCAATTTGTTAAATAAATTTTGTTCCAAAATCATTCAGTAAATAGATGAAGATTTGAAATATGTAATTCACTTCATAAAAACTATTCATTGTAGTACTAATACATATATAGATGCATTGCATTTTACTATTTATGCAATCATTTCAGAATCAAATATAAATACATATATTTTGTAGAGGGAATTAATGAAGCTTCTCCTTTTATAATTTTATGTGTTAATTTTTGGTATCCCAAATAATAATTGTTCTTAATAATAATAATCATAATAATCATAATTTCCTCATCAGAACTATAATAAAATATAAATAAATTTTATTATATTAATTATATCAAATTAAAATAAATAATTTTAATTTGATATTAATATTAACAATATATTGTCGTTTACGTTTATAATAATTTACATTAATTGTTTATGTTTGTCGTTTACAATTTGTTGTCTTTTTAGTTTTAATTCAAATAAATTTCAAATATAATATTCAAATATAATATATACTCAAATATATTCAAGTAATATTCAAATAATATCTGATTTTCGCGCCAAAAACTGATATATGAAACTTCATACAATCAATTAGCAACTTCAAGGTCATTAAAACAAAAACTGTCAAATAATAGTTCAATAGTGACATGAAAATTCAAATTTTGTGATATACATTTGAAATTAAACAAATTATATCACAAAATATTAGCTTTGAAACATATACATAATCACAACAAAAATAGGTAAATACCAAAAGATAATTCCAATAAAAATATGTAAAGACAAAAACATAACCTCAAAACCAAAAAGACAACAAATTGTAAACGACAAGTATAAACAATTAATGTAAATTATTATAAACGTAAACGACAATATATTGTTAATATTAATATCAAATTAAAATTATTTATATTTTTTTTATTATAGTTCTGATGAGGAAATAAAAATTATTTCGAAACGTCAAATTTATGCAATCATTATTTGGGATACCAAAAATTAACACATAAATACATATATTTAATAATTTGTGTTAATTGAATTGCAATTTTAATTTTCAGTCATATTTTTAACAGAATTCCTTAAAACAATTACAGTTTGGCAATGGATGCAATTTTTAAATTCAGAATTAATAAAAGCTTTACGACATAACAAATGTTTAAAGTGCGTATTACTTTTGTAAATGAGAACAAAAGTTTATACAAATTTAATGTATATGTGAGTGCTGACAATTCATTATATATTTCATTAGCCGATTTTACTACCAACGACATGGTTCGTAATGGTTCATACTAAATGAACAATAATCATTATGAGCTACATTCAATTAGAAGTACGTTGGGATAAAATTTGCTACGCATATATCATAATAATTTTACATAAAGAATTTTCATTAAGAAATATCATGATTGCTATAAATGAAAAAGATTTAATTATAAACTGTTATACAATATGAAATGTCCTTTTTGATTGTCACATAAACTAATAATAATTATGCATTACTTCATTATTATATATATAAAAATTAAACGATTTGTCCATATTAATATCTAAAAATACGATATTACAAAATCGGCAATATGTGCATACTTTTTGCATATACTTTTAACATGCATAAAATACTTATTTCTTAGCATATACATTATTCTTGAAATATAAACTGAATCAATTCATTTTTATTACTTGACATAAAGTAACAGAAAATGTGATAGTAATCAAAAAGGGAAAATTATACAATTCTTTTTTTATTTATATTTATTCTGTTTATTTTTTGTTCTTAAAACATGCACACACACTGGAGCAGTTGAGGCAAAGACGCGAGGTAATAAAATAAATTGCAGCACTTAGCGAGCGATGCTAGAGGTGCTTTTTCTGCCCAGTCCCCTTCATCGTCCACATAAACCTAGCCCCACCCTTCTCTCATGCGATTTTCCTCGACCTTTCCCCACATCTATCAGAGCTTCAGTTAAGTTTACTTGCAGGCATCGTGAATGAGCTTGCAGCTCGATTAGCAATGCTTAATAGACACCTCCTGCCACTACCTCACGGCAACTTTAACTCTCTTGTAACGCTACAACTCTTAATACTTGTAATCAAGTACCCTTAAATAGATTGTTGTCATGAATATTTATAAGCCACATTCCATATTATATTTCATGGTAACGTATTAGAAAATTATTCCCTGTAGATCGTATATTTATACATGAACGTATTAACACGGGAAATTTGTTGACTGTTTCTTATGTATTATGAGCATGTTTTCCACGTTAATTTCAGCTAAAGTTAGATATCGATAATTAGTACTTGAAAAAAAGTGTGACGGTGAAAAATGTATTACCACACGGATACTTGTTGATATTGTAGATTAAATGACTTTTTGAATTAAAGCACAGTCGAATCACTTATTAAACATTATTTATTCGTAGTATTTACAATTGCTTGTATTGATGAATAGTTAAGTAAAAAGAAAAATTGTGAAAATTATTATAAAAAGCGCACAAATTATGCAAATGTAAAGTAAACTGTTATTGTAAATAATACGAAACAGTTTAATCAGTAGTACAAAGTAAATTTAGTCTAACATGTCTTTAGTGTAATGTTATATGTCCAAGAAAATTAACACTGTGGAATATTGATTTCGTAGATTAACGATGATGTTTCTAATAAACAATGATATTCATAAAATTTTATGGAATTTGTACAAACCAAAAATAATGTTTTTTTTATACTTGGCCAAAGACACTACCGTGTCTCTTGATATGCAAATGTGTATAATGACTTTACTTAGTTATGCTATTTGTATATTGCAATCGTTTCAGTATATGATTTTGGTGTTGTGATTTGACCATTAAATTTATCCATTGAAAATAATGAGGAATGTATGTTGTAAAACACCGTAAGGTCTTCGTAATATAACGGAATAAGAGTGAGGCAAAAGATCATAACGAACCAAAGTTTCGAGTGGATTCGGTCTTAAAATCGGTAATGTGAAAAGTTTCAAGAAGTTTCTTCGACTGTTTTCCATTCATGGCGCGCACAATTTTGTCGTTTTTATTTTAAAATTGAGTCGGAAAAAGCTAAAATTAGAGATCTCAAATCCCGGAAATGACGTTTCACGTCGCTCGTTTTATTCGATTTACAGAATTATTGATGAAAATGTATTTGCCACTCATGAATCAACTTCACTTTTAAACCAAGTTGTGATAACTACAAATATATATATATACATACATATATATTTCTACATACATATACATATTGTACTTATTCATTCATTTACACTTCATTTCCGAAGCCATTTGTCATCTATGCTTAATTAAATATTAGTAAATATGTAAAACATATATTTTACATTCTTGCCACATATTGATCTAATTTGATGATATGTGTAATGCATTCTAATTATATCGCTGCAATGGAAATCGTGAAAAGGATTTGCAGTGAAAGTTATGCAATAGGTGTTAAACGCCAAATTAATAACCCTGTTCAATTGAGGTAACATTTCGAACATGCGGAGAAGCTTTAAATTCATAGGGGTCTTTCAGACAGTTGCACCATTTGATATGCGTCTATGAGACCAATGAATTTTACAAAAGACACTGAAAGCTGCTGTGTAACCGATGCTAAAAACGACTTTTCGCATTATAAAACGAATTCAAGTATTCAGTTGTTGAAGCCTAAAATCTCCTCAAGTCGTGACTGGACTTTTATTCAAATGTATAGCCAAGAAACGCCGATACATTTTAGATTTTTCATGCAAAAAGTTGAAAATCAAAATAACAAACATAAACGCAAACATATAGTTGAACCGCATTAAACCTTCAATAATATAGGTTTTTATCAATTTTAGATTTATGTATAAGTTAGCGTCATTAAATTTTAATTACTGTCTACAAATTATTCATATTTGTAGAAAGAAATGAGAAATATGAATTAAAAATTAAAATTATTGCACAATTTTGCTCATTTAACTTGTGGATTAAAGATTGTTCGATTCAAGAGTTAATTTGAAAATTAATTCACAATTGCACGATTTACGCAACTTAATTTAAAACTTACTTATCTATTTTTGCTCATGTTAAATAATATTGTTAATAAAATAAGAAATTTGCTGATTGTATAAATTATAATTACAAGAAGAAAATTCAAATTTAAACTTTCAAATCTTGTTGATGTAAATTCATGAACTGCACTGAATCTTGAAGTTAATTCTGTAATCGTGTAAAAATAAACATACATTACTAGTAAAAGCAATAAAAGTGTATCTTTTCAGACTTTAAATTTCTTTTGTTGAAAAAACTATACGAAAATAGATAAAGTTCAGTTCAATTTTTAAACTGTGAACTACTTTTGAAAGCACCTGCTGGATACAACGTCTTTAGCTTAAATTTTTTTACCCATTTAAAGTTTCGGATTTACTGCTTTTAATAATAATAAAGATTTTTATTAATAGTTAATAATTAGTTCGCTTATATATTATATTATCTAGGAATTCTTCGAGAAAAAAATGCATTTAATATAAGAAACAAATGAAATATAAAATTATTACAAAAATTTATAACGTTAATCAATTACAAAATTGTATGTCCAATGCCTTTTTTTTACGATAGTTTTGCTAAATGGACAAATAAAACTGTTGATTTCTAGATCCCAATCTGAAATAGTTAAATGCAAGTGTCAATCGTTGGCTTCCAATAGATAGACGTTCAGTTACACGTGTCAGACGATCAGTTCTAAAGTTCGACTGCTTAATTACAATTGCAACTCGACTATATGTATACTATCAAATAGCTTAAAATCAGAATAGCTTAAATATCGACCGAAATCAATCATATTGTGCATTTGCAAATTATCTGGAGTCTCGAGTTTTGTATTTAAGCGATGTTAATATGCATTAATTAATGATACAATCAAGCACTAACTGCAACAAATTAATTCCATTTACGGTTCATATTAAAGCTGAAATCTATATTTCTTAATGCAATACAAAATTTGGAATACAAGAATATATTAAAATCATTATTCAGATATTAATTTTATGTTTTTGAATATATATCGTGTACATTTATTCGTACATCTCTGTTATAACATATATGCACATTTATTATCTATGAATATGAAAAGATGTTATAGATCAGTGACACTGCTTCAAGGAAGATGAAATTTGAAACAGGTATGTAGAAATACTAATCAGTCTGAGACTTAGTATACAAGTACTGGCGTACTTTGACACCGACGATTCCAGTCTAGTTGACTCTACAGAGTATCTATTGCAAGAGATTGTAAGAGATCCTAGAGGAGCTTGTACAATGGCCTAAGGCAACGCTCGACCTCATTGCTTTATACGTCTTTTGCCAGCAATGCCCTTTTAGACGATGCCACTTAGACTGAAGATTGTTAACGAAAGAGAAGCCTGTGGTTTAATTCAAAATATTTTACTATTTTATACCT
>JABFPJ010004909.1:0-12967 GCA_022817425.1 Gryon sp. ZL-2020 | reverse complement strand
CTGTTACTAAAATTAATCGATCGACCATTCCATTTTGATATTAATTTTCTGCTTGGAACACTCGGCAAAGGTTGAAAATATTTTCAAAGTAACTTTTGCTCAGATTTTACTTTGCTACGTCAAGAAAATGTCGATGATTTTTCCAAACGCGATTGTCTCTCGCAATGTCATAAATTGAGTGCATAGCTTTTGCGATGGTACTTCTATAAGTAATCCAGTCTTGGATATTCCGTACATTACTCTGCCCGAAACGCACGGAATCGACTACTCAGAGTCTATCTCTATTTCTGTCCCTTTTCCTGAGTAATCACAGTGATCCTAAATCACACCGACCGCAATTCCGCACCTCAGATGTTTCGGTGATTCTATTACGTGAAATCCCAATAACACCCGAATCGCTCGATTAAATTGATATGTATTATGTTTTCTTCTTGGTCTCTATGTTGCTGACCCTCAATCTGGTACTCTTATACTGATCATGATTTGTAACATATTGCAGAATAATTTACAATAATATTATGCAATGGTGATTGTATTTTAACATGTTTTATTTGAAAAATTATTTAATTTCCAAAGTTTAACAAAAAATAATTTCAAAATTTTA
This sequence comes from Gryon sp. ZL-2020, assembly GCA_022817425.1. Taxonomy (NCBI): domain Eukaryota; kingdom Metazoa; phylum Arthropoda; class Insecta; order Hymenoptera; family Scelionidae; genus Gryon; species Gryon sp. ZL-2020. Next base: position 12,363 of record JABFPJ010004909.1, on the reverse strand, counting down.
ATTCTCTTAAGTTTAACAAAGATATTTCAAAAAATGGAAGAGTTTACATTACGTTTATCTTGATTGCGGTTTTGGTTCGGATGAGTTTATCTTTATTGCTTTCCACTTTTTCCAATCGGATTACATGCAATCGACTAATTAGTTATTTTATAAAAATTGATTTGGCTGATGAAAGAAAGATTAATGAGCACTTTTCATTTACAATATTTTTCTGAGGAAAATTCTATCGTTTTGTTCATAAAAAATGTTGGATTTAATCTTTAAAAGACTTTTAAACAAAAGTTAATAACTTTTGCTAAAAGGAACACTGTTTTCTTTGGAAGAGAGAAAATACAAATTTTCAACTTAATTAAATTAAATAATGAAGGATAACATTTCGACTATACGAACAAATTTTTATAGACGTCATTGTCCTAAAATTTGCGAGTCGTGTGTTTATTATTTTATGTCTAATTACACTGTTATATATGATCATTATTTATTTATGCTAATTAGAACATAAAACAACTTTCTTAAAATGTATTTCAATTTGCATCAACGTTAAAAAAATATTGCTAAGAATGTCGTTATTTACATTGACAAATGTTTTCGACAATTAATAAACATTAGCATTTCAAACATTAAATATTAACAAACAATAATAATCATAAAATAATAAAATTTGAAGATTAAAAGTGGAAAAAATTGAGATACTACTTTCGCTTCGCAAGAGTTTTAGAGGAATCGTAAACTTTGAGAGTTCGAGTGTTAATCAATTATTCAATTGATTTTGGAATATTTCAAAACAAATTTCATTTTTAATTAATGAATCGAACATCAAGGTTTGTTCATATGCAAGATTTAGTAAAAACATTTTTTTAATTGTTTACTTAATAAATAAATACATTTTTGCTGTCAAAAATTCGTTTTAATTAATTCCAAATAAAGGAAAACACTGTATTTTCATATTTTATGTCTTCAGTTAGTTCTAGTTGAAAGAGAAAAAGAGAGAAAATTTGTAATTTTGTGTATCGTTGGTCACATTTCCTTATAGTGATTTCTATTCTAATCAAATGTGTTCATTTGGGGCGAGCGACTTCTACACTCGAAATGTATCTAAAATTGCACTCAGCTATTTCAAAATTTTCGCGCATTGAAGCGCCCTTACATTGGCAACTAATTTTTGTGTTTTTTTATTTTAAATTTCACTTATATAATTTCGTTGGAAAATCGCTACGAAAAATCAGTTGATACTTCGTACCGTTGTTATTGTACAATAATGTTTATTGAAATAATTCGATTGTGAATTAATTAGTGTGCATATATATAACATTTTGATCATATTAGAAGTATTGTTATATGATATATCAACAATACAATACTGATATTACTATAATAGTGATTTTATGTCGTTAATTATTTTATGATGTTGTTACTTGACAATAATGAAATAGGGGTAATTTATTTTCCACTATGTGATATGTAAATGCAATGTTAAATTTATTCGTACAAAACTATAGATTAGTATAAATTTAAAATAAATTATAAAATGTATCGCTTATAGTTATATTATATTTTATATAATTATTTTGAATTATTATAAAAATTGAGTTTTTAATTTACAGTATGAATGAAACCCTTTAACGTCTAGTGGATCATATATGATACAAATGATACAATAACTTTTAATTAAAATTACGAATTAATTTTGAATTTTTTTCAAATTTCGTTCGCATTTATGTGTTCTTTAATGTTTACAGATTAAAAATCATAGATTATTAATGCGATTTTTTCTGAATTATAACAATTATTAACGTTTTGTTTAATGAAAAATCATGCCATTGAAAAAAAGGTCAGGCATTAGCGGTTGAATAACTGTTTGAAATAAAAATATAATTTGATAATGCTGCAGTACAAGTACTACCATTAATGTCTTTATATTAACATTTAACATTTGGATTTACAGAGAGGATATTTTAATTTTAAAAAGAAATTTAAATTCATTTTTTAAATAATTTAATATTATTTTTATAAGTTTGTTGTTTTAGGGCAATTAACTTTCATTTCTAATATAATAAGAGTTAAAAATTGTTTATATGTAAAAGTAATACATACAATACTATATAATGAAATACATGATTTTTCATGTCATTAGTTTATCTCTAATCAGTTTATTTATAAGCAATTTCTGTAAATATTATAAAACAGACCATATCTGAATTTTCAATTTAATTAAAGAATTACTTACAAAAATAGTTAGTGCAAAAATAAACAATTATTTCGTAGAATATGATCTAAAGATGTTCTCTTTAATCTTAAAATGACTGTTTCTATCTATTTTTCACGTTATTATATTTAATTTAAAAACCATTACAAACTATATAATGACTATAATAAACTGCCCTTTATAAAATTAATTTAACAAGAATGTTGTTTAATTTTCTAAGTAATTTTATTTCATTTGAAATAAATGTATATTGTGTTCATTTAAATACAAGATTAACTTGTCAAACGAGTATTCTCCAAAGAATAGACTTTATGCGCACCACTAAGTGCAAATTCCTTGGAGTATTCTCCATCACCTAAACTTACACTTGGTAAATATATTGATTGCGGTAAATATTTTTGCACGTGATTATGAGTACGTTTTGAAGATTGTATTTTTATTAAATGTTTGCGCAAAATGTGAAGTGTATGTATGCAACGGAAATAAAATAAGGTGACACGGTAAACAGACTCTGTTTGTAGGATGTACATTTCATCACTGGCATTCAAGCCATAGGGAATTTTCAAACTGCTGCGTATACGTTATTGGATCAATTTGAATAATTGTTCTAAAGTAAACTTAGACAATGGCCGAATCCAATCAAACGGAATTTATATGTGCCCCTGATTCCCCCTGGCGTTACCAGACATTATTTCATGGATTACAATTACAGTTATATATATTGTGATTCAAAGCTTTGATTAATTGCCTGAAAATATCTTTCAGCATTGTTTTAAGTTTGAACCAGTTTCCGGTGTTTAGGTTATTTGCTTTCACCTCACTTAATATATATCATTTTATGGTGTTAAATGTATATATAGTGTAATAGATATAACCATAATTATCATACTTTCTGGAAAATATATTTGCGCTAAAATTTATTTCGTATGTATTAATAATAAATTGTGCAAATTTATTAAATCAAATAAAATTTAAGGCAGAGAAATAGCTTTTTTCCAGACCGAATAAGATGCGTAAGTTGATTAAGTTTCAAATCTGGGAATGGACTACTTTTCTGCCAAGTAATGTACGATATTTTTCGTTACTTAGCCATGAAAAACGTACTTTTCACTTCTAGGAGGAAATCGAAAAGTGTTTTTTTTACGATTACAAAAAGGGCTCGTACGATTACAAACTTCGCCTTCGGCTCGGATTGTAAGCTTTGCACGAAGTAGCGAATTTCTATTTTTGTCTCCCTCTACTGGTTATAATATCGTACGATACTTGGCAGAAAAGTAGTCTTTTCCAGACTCGTACTCTTTACTCGGTCCGGAAAAGTGACGTAATATATTATTTTAAAACGACGACAGAGAAACACTTCTTTCCGGACGCAAATCAGTCAGGAAAACGATTAATTTCGCGACTGTTTTGTGGCTGGAAAGAAGCTATTATCGCAATCAAGTTAGAAAAACATAGTTAAATTGACCAATTTTGGAATATTTATTGTTTCTTAAATTAATTGTAAAGTGAAAAAATAGTACAATATTTGATTTATGTTTTATAAAATGAAAACTTACGGCAGCACACCTTCCACGTCGAAATAGTGAAAATGAAGGTGAACCCGTTCGTTCGCTTGGCCATTGAAAAAATAGTGGCACTCGGTATTGCGTGGGTAGAAACCTGGATAATTTGGGGAAGCAAAGGTTCCATTCTTTGTTTCATTACTATTGAAGGCGAAAGCACAAGGGAATTGTGATTCTTGCCGACCCGTCGTGATTCCAAAATCTATAAAACAAAAATATACAAATTGTTCATAATTGTTTGAATATTATCCTCTTTGTTGATAAATTAAATGATCAATTTTATGTGTTTCAGGATATTACGTTTAAAATTTAAAGTTTTCTATGAGTTTAAGATATATTTAAACTTTAAGGTAGGAGTAGCGTTAGGGAGCGTAATTTTAGGATTCATAACTTTATTTACAGATAAAAATTGTATTATTTGATTTAAATATTCATGAATAGTTCAGATGAGTATTAAAATATATTTCTTACATATAAAGTAAAAATGTGTAAGAAAACAGTATAATTAGACACACACAAAATTGAGGGCCCTTGTCGAAATAGCGAAAAAACGCTGGGTTTTGCACTTTGACTTTTGATAACTATGAAACTAAACGGTGAATCGTTTTAGTTTTTGGATAAATTCTTCTTTACTATAGGTAACGTGTTTATTTTAATTTTCGTTCAAATCTGACTATTAGTAAACGAGTTATTTCAAAAATTGTATTTTTTCGGCCCTGTTTTCTATACTCATAATATATTTTTATTGCAACTTCGTTATTAAATTTATCGACTTTGATACGGTCAATGACTCTATAATTTTGACAATTCGTACATAAATTTTTGTAGAATGAACTTATGAATTTTCTGAAAAATTTGACTATTTTGAGTTATCGCTACTCCCACCTTAAGTATGAAATTCATTTTTGCAACTCGGTCGCGAAAACAGCTACTTTTCAGACGCAAAACAGTCACGAAAGTGACCGATTCCCCGACTGGTTTGCGTCCGGAAAGCAGCGTTTTCCCGTCCTCTTTACAAAAAATATCATACGTTACTTGGTAGAAAAGTAGTCCTTTTCCGCTGCTTCCTGCCTAGTGACGTTATATACTATTCTAATCAAGATGTAAGATTAAGCTCTTTTACAAATATTTGCTTTAAACTCTATTAAAAAATATTGAATGAAAATATTATTTAGTTTCTTTTAACTGAATATTCGAATGGATTTTGCATTGATTCTAGGCGTGGATCGAAGCGAAACAGAAACTACGGAAAACTAAATATAGTTTTTACTATATTTTACAGTTCCAAATCCTCTTTAATAAAAGCTGTGGGATAGGGAAGTTATCTGTTTATCGAATATTTAAATGTGACCATTGTTGCCGGTATAAAATAGCTTCTGATAGGTCGTTTCATCAATTTGAAAAAATTAAATGGAAAATGTCATAATATTTGACAGATTGTCGTGTTTAAATTTTGTATTGGTATAATTCGTTAAGTATTCGTTTTTAGAATTATACATCATAAGTTAAATCATTATAAATTAAATTAATAAAACAGACAATTAGATATGTTATAAATATTTAATTGAAAGCATAATAAAAAATTACAAATGATTGGTGCGCGCGAAGCGCGTGCAATTATCTAGTAAAGTTAAATTTTGTGATGACATTTTCCACTAATAAAACAAATGGTATCCACTGTTTTTTTTTAATTTTAGCATCGATTTTTATAGTTGTCCACCTTAAAACTAGGGACACTTACTACGTTTTTCGATAACAGTATAAGTTTTGACAGCTGCGAATCGATTTTGGAAGTTCTATTTTTTCTGTCACCATATTTTGTTGTGAAAACTGTTTTACGTGTATTTTTTGATTACACACTGAGGGAACTTCCAAGCTAAAATTGTGTGAGATATAATAATGCTACAACAGCATGAATGTTGCCATGCCATAGAAGCATGAGTTTTTATGCCAAATTTGTATGAATTCATCTGATTTTAGCATAAATGCTCTAGCATGAACTTAGCCACGCAATATTAGCATGCGATTCATGCGATTTTTAGCATAAAAATCGAGTATTTATGTCATGGGCATCTAACCAAAACAGAGTGACAAGTGTCATGCCATAATTGATCGGGAGTTCACTCAGTGCAGAAAACTGTTTTTTATAAATGTATATCCTGATTAATGGTTTAACTGAATTTTAAATGAATTTGATCATGAAATTATAGCACAAAAATTAATTGATTTTTTATTCAATTTATGTGTCATCAATTTAATAAGATTACATAGTCAATTGAACATTGATAAATTTAATGGACCATCCCAAACTCTAAAACTTATTGTATATGGCTAAATAATTAAAGGAAGAGTTGTTAGGAAATTCATGATTACAGATATCAAATATATTTTTATAGTCATATAATTTTAATAAATTTGAAGTTTTATTTTAATATAATACAGTTTTATGAAAGATATCAAATTATATTTATGCGTTAATTGAAAAATCACTTGTTCGGATAAAACTTTAAGTAGGAAAAAATTAAAAAATAAAAAATTATACAAAAAAATATAGAAATGAAAGGCTGTCCTCAAATGTCCGTATTTTTCAAGTTATGATATATATCGACAACGTAACACTTAAAAATACTGTGTTTCAAAATTAGAAGTACAATATAACTCTGACAATGCATACATTAGCGATTTAAATGAACATGATGTTTGTTTAAAAAAAAGTGAATCAAAATAATCAAACATAAAGAATATAAATATTTTACATATATGTTGCAGCTACTTTGAATGTATTATCGTTTCGTACCCGTGTAATTAGAAATTGAATGAGGTTGTAAAATGTAAAGTGAAGGAAGGAAGGAAGGCAGAGGATTCAGAATTAGTTTGAAACAATAGTAGATGTCCTTCGTGTCAGTTCCGTCTCACTTCCTGCTATTACGATTATGGTGATTCTCGGTCAAATGGTGGAATTTCACAAGTAGAGGAATATGAGACACGGTACAATACCACCATTTACATTGCTTTGTTGATATCAGGACACTTGGTATTATGATGTCACTTACAATTATATCTCTCGGCAACTTGTTTCTAAATATTTTTGTATTATGCCACACTATTAAAAGAAATGTATAACACTTTTATATTTTATTTATATATTTAATTGAACATCATATCATTTCAAATCGTCAACATGTTTAAATAAGATTGACTCAGGTTTTTCTATATCAATTTTTACTAATATTATTATTCATTTTATTTATTTTTTAAATATTAGTTAAACGAGTAAGCTTGCATCTCAAAGACGTTTTACTTTGCTTGCATAATTTGATTTTGACATCTGAACGATTACGAAAATAAATATAGTTAGCAAAATAATTTCGTCGTTAAAAACGTTCTGAATACTGCACCGATTATCGTATTTCTGATTCTACAATCCGCTGTATATGAAAAATTGTAGACTCGATATTGTTTGTTTTTATAACAATAGAGTTTTGATATAATAAAACTTTTAACGCGTTTATTGCTACGTTTGGTAGTGATTTTAAATAAAATAATTTATACGTAAAAGGAATTACATTTTTGGTTACTATTTTTGCAACTATATTGGATTTAATTGTTCAACATATTTGTATTATATACAAATTTTATTTGTACATCCACATCAAATTTAGAATTATTATTTTATATCAAGCCTGTGAATAAATGTTACATGCGGTAGTGAGCACTATTCGTACGATTTAATCACTCTATTATTTGATTAAAAATTAATCAAGTTTTCAATAGTTCCTAATTGAAACTTTACAAAGAATTTAATAGGTTTTACTAATACACCGACATATTGAAGTGTGAGTGAGAATAAAAATATTACGAACTTTTCAAAGTGTTTGCTGTTTTGAAATCGACGTTGGGATTTGTACCAATCCACAAATCAATATTTGTGAACATAATCTTGGCAATGGGTTAGTTTTTCATTTAAAAAATTATCTTATTTTGTTCACTAACAATTCAGTGGTATCAACAATTGTTTATAAAACATTTGTTGAAAACATTTACATACCTATCGATAAATATTATAAAAAATGGCATAATAGTGAAAACAAATAAAATGAAGAATGAGAATCGTGTTATTTGATTCATTGGACCATTAACTTTTAATTGAATATAAAAAGTAATAGTAAAGTAAATAAAAATATTCGTTAACTACTTAAATTTCATATCTACGGCAACATAATAAACAACTAAATATAGAGGAAGTGGAATATACGTGGTATTGTATTATCAATTTATCGCAATATTACTGCGTACATAGTATTCTAATGTATAACGAAAGGTGATGTTAATATTTATGTACTCCGAATTCTGTATTATTTAGAAATGGATAACCGAATACTGCGAAATCAGTTGATCATTGACGATATGGCTAATGATTACTGCAATGCTATTAATATCTACGCACATCATTACAGATCTGCAAATTTTAATTGAACAGTTTACGTATCACTTGCGTAATAGTCTTCAGATTACACCGCTGTAACATTGTTAATTTTGTTCGTACTAATAGCAATTTCTATTTATATGTTTATTTGTTGATATTTTCAGAATTTCAATAACAAATTACGGTCAATTAATGTCTATATAAAATGTATAAAACTGATTTTATTATTGTATCAAATTTTTTATAACGACAATAGATACTCCGAAATAAATTAATGTTTGGGGTTTATTGTATTGATTTATTGATTAGAAAACCATCTACCATTTTAAAACTTGATTGATGAAAGATTTCTTTTAAAATGAGCAATTTTTAAAACGCGTTTATCATTAAGTGTTTCTTAAATGTCTATCTATTTTAACATTTTATTATATCGACATTACATTTATTTTATTTCTTATTATAATTAATAGTTTAATTTCAATAATAGTATATTGTACAACTAGTGGGAAAAGTTGGCGACTCCACGAGCGTGTGAAATGACGTCACGAGCGAAGCGAGTGATGTCACACACGCTCGTGTGTCGCCAAACTTTTCCACAAGTCGTACACGATACTTTTTCCAACAAGGGCATGAAAAGTGGCCTGTTTTCTCAACGTGTTTTCAGTGGGAAAAGTTAACCTCTTTTCGCCATGAGTGGGAAAAGTATTCACGAGTGGGAAAAGTAACTACTTTTCCCACAAGTGAATGCTTTTCCCACGCATGGAGGAAATAGGTTACTTTTCCGACCGAAAAGAGTTGAGAAATATACCACTTTTCATGCGCGTGTTGGAAAAAATAATTAATCTTTTACGATTTACTTAAAATATATGAAGATTAAATGTTTTTGAAACTTTAGGTAATATCACATATAATATCTTTATAAAAGTAAAAAAAATTCATTAAGATGACATAATGAAGTTACGTGGTTACTTAGTTTGGATAACACTGAGTTGGTTGTCTTACTTAGTAAAACTCTTCCACTTGCTTACTTGCTTAAAGTTCAGCTATAATCAGACATGTTAAAATGTGTGTGTACACATGCTAAGAAATGCATAGTTATGTTGTAATTTCAAGTTAATTCTGCAAATTAAAATTCTTAGGAGCACAGAACATTTTAATTTTGTGTTATGAATATATAAATATACTGAAATAAAACATGAAGTTATATCTCGAAGCATAACAAAATATTTTATATTTAATATGGTTTTAATAAATTAACTCAATTTAATTGTCATCACTTACACTTGAACAGAAAGGAAAAATAATTCGTTCAATTTTTCCTATACCAGTTTATCTTGTATATTATGTAGATAAGAATTGCTTAAAATTACATTATATTGTAGAGTTTAATTATTTTGGTGGTAAAGTCAAATCGAATAATATTGAAATTAACATTGAATAAACTGATGCCATTAAATCAACATCATGTACAATATTTCGTTATATATTGGTTTAACATTAAATCTTGTTGGTCCAATTACAATTACTGTTAATCAACACGCGATAAATTTTGTCAGTGCACTTTGTTTTTCGCTTAAAATACATTTTGTTCATGCTAATCTCAAAATAATTATTTGAATTATATTAACTTTTGAGTATCCAAAAGGCAACATTATACAACATATTTACAAGCACACGTATCGTTTAAGGGAAATGAGAAACCTCAAATTTATTTGCATACTTTCGCAAATTTATACTACATGCACGGTATACTTGATACTCAAGCGTTTGAGAAAACTTTAGTACTTTATCTCCATCATATTCTATTTGGAAAAGCAAGATATTCTTTTAAAAAATGGTCTTAAAGTTCAATGAATTGTCTGTTTGTTCAATGATTACTTAAGGAAATAAAAATAAGATCTTCGGTTTTACATAATAGATGCTATTCTATTCTATGTCTATACATCTTTTTTTTACCATTTGGATATATATTTATCAACGAAGATTTCATTTTTAGTGTTTTATGTAGTTTAAATGAATTAAAGTTAGAACATTGCTTATAACTGATTTTTAAATCGTAATAATGTCTGGTGGGCATTTTTATCCAATTTTTATTTCTATCTTTTTTCTATTTTTCTCGTCTATCACGCTTATAACACTAAAAGATGTTATAAGCGTGAGATTTATAGTTAATTAATTAATTATTATATTTATTCGAATAGTTAAATTTCGGGCGCAATTATTCAATAACATTCTTCCTTTTTAAAGTTTCAACTTAATATACAACTGCAAGTAACCAAATGAACAAATTTGTAATAAATTGAATAATCGAAAAGCTGATTTTAGTTATACGATTAATGTTTTTTTGATGATAGAAGAAGTATTTAAAAGAAATCTCATATACTATCAATAAGATTTGTGTAATTTAAAGGTTTGTAGTTGAATACATTGTTTGATAGCAAAAATTTAATAATTGTAGCATTATTATTTGTTACTTCTATTGTATGTGAAGTAGTTTATAATGTCTGAAGGATTGTGAATGTGATATTAAATATAAATCGAACGAAGTTACTAAATTGATTAAGCAAGTTTATGAAATATTTCCAATTTTACGCTGATAAAGACATAATGAATGAATACGAAATATGCGATGACAGCTTAAATTTAAGTTTAATTATTCGATATTTACTTAAAAATGTTCAAAAATAATATTTGAATGATTTAATTAATGGCTGTTGTTTTTGAGTTAACTCTTTTGTTTGAACGCATTCCTTCATTCCGTTCGAAAAGCAGCATAATAGAAACTTAATGGACATGAATATAAAGACTTATTTAAATAAATTAATATAATAAAATGATAAATAAATAAATAAGTAGTAGTAAATAAATTAATGTAATGCAAATGTTTTTTTTCGTAGTATTTTTAAATATTTGAATCAAAATAACAAATTAGAATATATTTTTTATATAAAACTAAAAGAGAATTGATATTCCCAGAATTTTTGACTAAATCAAATTAAATGTAAATACATAAACCGCGTCTATTCCTTACTGTGTTTGCATTTATCACTTGTTGTTTGATTTTATACATTCCTGTACTATAGAATTTTAATCAGAGTAACAAATCAGATTTTTTGTTAAAGTGATTGTGGCACGATGTTATTCGAACAAATAAACCTACGCATATAAATGCGCGATCTTATTCGAAACACTCCATTCAATCAATTCAGACTCTAATAAATGAAATTCGTATTTTTATAACAAACTTTTGTTGCAAAACTTTTTCTTTGTATTATGAAATTTATATTTATAGTTCAACTAATGTGATAAGAACACATGCTAATAAATTATACGAAATATTATTAAGTTGTTAAATATAATAAAATAAAGGTACATATTGTAAAAAATATGAAGTTACAATGCAATTGCGCAAATGACCTTTTTTTAACAAAAATTTGGATCCTGCAATTGCGCCAATATGATATGGTAGTTGCGCCACAGTTGTTAGAAAAGTGACAGAAAATGAAATTAGTATTTATTATTTTTGCAGCAAAATAATTATTTTAGCATTGTAAACTGTTTAGCAGTACACAAATTCTACTTTGGTGTACAATTTAAAATTTCTGAAAAATTCAAATATTATTCCGTGTCGCTAAAAATTGTTATAATGTAACACTTGGTTATGTATTAAAAAATAGCAGAACCATAATAGTACATTGTGCAACAAGTACGGAAAGTTGACAAATGCAGACGAGTGGGAAGTTAGCTGCAAGAGCGAAGCGAGTGCAGATATTCACACGAGTTGCATTTGTCAATTACCGCACGAGTTACACATACTATTTTTTATAACAAGTGCATGAAAAGTATACTCTCTCTCTCTCTCGCTCTCTCTAAAAACGTCGTTGTCGAACATTCCGGCCGATATTTAAAACATTATTTTAACAAACTGTTTAACAACACTTAATTTAACAAATACTTGTCAAAATGACATTTCGAAGCTAACTGTAGCCTTAGTTGCCACTTTTTTATATCATGTTGTGGCTGCATTGTTAGACAGCGCCATATTCAGTGTACTGTGACTAACATCACAATACTCTGCTCGTGCGGAAAATACTTTACTGTACAAGACATCGTACAGTAAAGTACTTTACCGCACGGCGCTCATACGCAAAGCAACCGTACTGCATTTG